>JADRCO010000617.1:0-29560 GCA_021464525.1 Rhizophagus sp. LPA8_4_AMF
ATTTTATTTTTATTATTATTATTTTTTTTTTTTTTTTTTTTTGATTTTCTTTTTAATTTTAAAAAAAAATTTTTTTTTTTTTTTTTTTTTTTTTTTTTTTTTTTTTAGATACATAATTGTTTATTCGAAAAAAAGAAATTAATTTATTCTCTCTTCTCTCACCCTTTCCCCTTTTCCGGATCTTTGGCTGGGGGCGTATATTTTAAATCAAATCTGGTTTTTTATTTTTTTGTATCAACCTTAAAATGGTTATATTTCCTTTTAATTATTGGGGATTTGGGGAGTTTCCCCGTAAAAATCAACAAATTTACAGGTTAACTAAACTTAACAATTTTAAATACAACTTTTTTTTTAATCCTTATCTTTTTTTTTTTTTTTTTTTGAAAAAAAAAAAAAGGTAATTATAAATTACCCAAATTCGATTCGAATAAAAGAAAAAAAAAACGCCAAATTTTTTTTTTCGTGGTTTTAATATTTGTTTTAAAATGTAAATAACAAATATGTGCATGTGTGTGTAATTGCATGTTGTTTTATTTATTTTTTTTTTTCGCGTTTCCATACTAAAATTGTTTTTAGAAGGTCAAAGAATGTTTTACTGCGTGGGATTAATGTGGATTATTTTATAACTAATAAATAAATAAATAAAAAAATAAAATAAATAAAAAATGTGAAAGAAAAAAAAAATGTCATTGTTATTAAGAAAGAAATGGATGTGTAACGTATAATTATTAATTGATGAGTTGCTTGCGGATAATAATTTTCTTAAATATTACAAGCTTCCTTTTTTTTTATGATTAGTTCGTATATTTATATACATATATATTAACATATGCGGTACATACTGTACTGTATTGTATATATTAGTATATGAATGTTTGAACATCGTAATTAAAATTCCCATATGTTATTCATATGTTAATATCATTTACTGCTGCGGCTTTTTTTAAACACCTGGAAAAACACCAGCTTTATCCCAATTAAGAACATTTTCCATACTTGATTCATCTAAATTCTGTACTTCCCCTTGATAAGTTATTTTGTAAGTTTCAAATTTATTTGATGTAGGATTAGCTTGGAGGGCTTCTCGTACAACGGTGGAAATGAATTCACCAGTTCTTCGAAATGATACTTTTGATGCTTCAAGTGGAAAATACTTTATTGTTAAAAAGAATTTTTAAATGTATTTAATGTAAGTAAAGTAGTAAACGTTATATAAAAAAAAAATAAAGTTCAAAATGTCTTACCTGAAAAGCATGAAACATTTCATCATATAATTCAAGTATAACTTGTTTACTGGGAGATTTAAAACGTGAATTATCAAAATCAACTTCATATTTTGGTAAACGATATTTTTCTGGATTAGAGGCTCTATAAGCAAGATAAATTGCTTCATCACGTAATCTTTCTACATTTCCGGCAGTCTAAAGAATATATTATTATTATTATTATTATTATTATTAAAAAAGACTTTACAAAAAAAAAATTTCATCGAGTTTCGTACTTACAATTAACATTGGAGGTAAACCACCAAGTGATTCTGCCAACATAGGACTAACATAAGGAATACCAAGTCCCTCATTTACAACATAAAAACTAATGCTTTGATTACCGATTCTTTTTAAAGATTCATCCCCTATTAATTTAATCTCAGGATGTTCCTGAATATTCCTAATAATATTCCCTGAATTTGTTCTAAATTCTCTATAAGCATTTGAATTTGTACTTCTTGGAAGTTTAAACCCTAGTAATTCTGGTAAAAGATCTGTTTCATTTAAAGCTGGATCATTAAATGATGGCATACTATGCGTTAAATCAAACCATGGACTCTAGTGAACAGTGAATAGTGAATAGTGAATGAAAATAAAAGAAAAAAAATTAAATTCATGGAACAAAAAAAAAACAATTTCATTGCTGAAACTTTATTGCTGATTAAACATACCAATGCAACTATACCGGCTGGTAGAGGTAAACCTAGATCCCGTATCGCTAATCCTAATGAGACTGCCAATCCACCTCCAGCACTGTCTCCACATAAAACTATCTGTTCTGGCTTGTACGGTTTAAATCCAGAATCTTTAGGGGGATTCATTAGATATAAATAAGTTGCTAAACAATCACATAACGCTCCAGGGAATGGGTTTTGTGGTGCTAATCTGTAATTAATTGGGAATATACGAGCACCAGATGTTCTTGATAATTTACAACACAATTCACGAACCGATTTAGCACTTCCGGCACAATAAGCACCTCCGTGAAAATATAAAACGATTTTTTCTTTTTCCCAATCATTTTCTTCGTTCCAATCTTTATTCATAATTAAATCACCTTTTATATCATTATCCCTAGGAGTTTTCCAAATTGGATCTATAACGATATTATAAGGTTTTACAAGTTTTTCAATATATGCTTGAGCATTAATTCTATATTCATGTGGAATATTTATTTCATATAATTTAAGATCAGAAGGAACTTTGTAAATATTGATGGGAATTTTTCCTTGAAGACTTCCTTGTGCATCTTCAATTGTAAATTCTCTATAAGGTGGAGAACCAAGTGTCCCAATTATGGCTACTGCTAAATGAACTTTCAAATCCCACGATGGTTGCGGGGGTCCATGTTTAAGATGTTTAACTATTGTTGAAAAAAATAATGGAATACGTTTTACAATCTCTAACAACACGATTACGAGCATATTTTGAAGGAGAGAAGGAGAGATTATAATGATTAGATTTAATTTTTAATTGGGATATATAGAGTATATATACATATTTTCCTTTATCAAAAAAAAAGGGTCAATCATATGTAACTGTATGACTTACACTTGTGAATAGATAAAAGAGAACGGAATGACATCACTAAAATTATTACAATCCACATACGATCAAAACTCGAATCATACTAATCTATACTAATTCGAAGTGACAATCAATTACGCATATCATATTATTATTACCATATCAAATATTGTCATATGTATTTTACTTTCATAATCACTTATATAATAATTTTAAATTTAATTAATTTTGTCGTTATCGCTTATATAATCTTTTTTATTGTTTTTAAGCAATTAATTTAATTAAATTTGAATAATTTCAGATCAACGAAAAAACCAAACTTACAATTCCAAAATAGTTGAACAGAGTTGTTAACTATTTACTATTTCGGGGGAGTTATGTATAGTGTATAGTGACTTTATTTTATTAACTTGTAAATACAACATATTATTGAGTATAGGAGAGTGAATCAATTCGAAATTCGAAAAAAAAAAAAAAATAATTAAAGGATTTACACCCGTGCAAATGCCATTCGTATCGTGAATTTCCGTAATATCGAATTGCGCCAAATTTGGTGAAATCGCCGTTGACTCGTCGTCTAAAATATATTGATATATTTTATTTTTTTTAATTTTTGATATACTAATATTTTAAATTATGTTGATTATAATATTTTTAAGTTATCTAATCTTAAATATTATTATATAATATTATTATATAAGAGAATAAGGTTTTTTTGAATTATTTCAATAATTTATAATATTACGGGGGGTGGAATCATTTTTGTAACTATTTTGTGTAAAAAAAATTTATTATTTGTAAAACGAATAATAAAGTTAACAATGTTTTATTTGACGATATAAATTAGATCTACGGACCTCCCATTATAATATTTTCCGATTTTGTAATACTCGGGATACTTCTCAATAGTAATCTTTAAATTTGTGAAAAATATCTAAAGTATTCAGATTAGATAACAATGAAATAATTTAAAGTTATCCATAAAAAAATGGCAGGATTTTATTGGTAAATTGACGAATTATATCAATAAATAAAAATCATTGCTTTTCAGTTGCAAAAGAAAATAATTTTTCCTGAAATACGATCAAGTGCTCCCTTTATTGGGACCGTTCAAAATCCTGACTCGTTATAATACCTAACACACATTATCTCGACACTTATCTTTTTTTTTTTAGGCGTAATAATTACTTTATAATAAATAAATAATATTTTTATTAATATATAATAATTTTAAAATATTTAATGTCTTTATTGTAAAAAATTAATATTTTTTTTTTATTAATATGTCGCAAAATTGAGTAATAATTAAATATTTTTATATAATATGATTTTTAGAATAATTCGCAAAAAATTAATGTTTTTTATTTTAAAAATTACATTATTATTAATTTTAAAATAATCATACTTCGCAATATTTAATGAATTATTTATTATTAATATTATTAGTTAGAAAATATAAATTTCAGTTTTTTTTGCTTTATATTAAATAAAAATGTAATGTTTTGCATATAAAGATATAGGCTATTACTAAAGTTCATGGTCATCCTACCAGCATTATGATTTACTTTTGGCCGGAATTAAAAATCTAATAAGATATTGGCCGACATTACATCATAAACTCACCACCAGTCCACTTGTAATATTTAGTAATACCCTTTTTTTAATATATTTTTTATCCTCGAGAATATTAAGTGTCGAGGTAATGAGTGTTAGAATTTGATTTTTTGAGATGTTCGTACTCAAACTAATTTCATTTATAATTACTGATGGAATCACCCGATTATGGAATTCAAGTTCTGTATTGACGATATTCTTCACAGAGCAAAGAATTATGGATTAATTATAGACAGTAATAAAACTATGTTGCAAGTACATTTCGGCGATTTTACATATTGCTGATAGACTAATTGAAGGTTGATTTCGACTTGGATTCTTAGATGTCGACAACATTTTTAATCATTTTAATTCATTCATATACTATAGATAAAGCGGAAGAGAATACGTATATAATATCATCGTAAGTAGAAAAGCACTTATAATTATAAAAGCACATTTTATAACATTTCCTTTAATTTTTATTCAAATAGCAACCACTTACATCAAAGGCGATATCTAATTCCTCTTACTGAATAATTATATAAATATATTGGTAGATTAAATTGAATGGCAATATTTTGCAGAATAATTGGAGTATGATGAAGTATAGATGTATAAAAGGATACAGTATATGAAAAAAGTAATGAAGTTAACCTTTAACATTACCCGAAATAATGTATCAAAAAAGAGAAAAAGCCTGCACCATATACATTAATATGCAAGACTCCGCACCTTGTCAACCTAATGATCTAATACTACTACAATATCTTTATACTTAATAGTAACAAGTACGTTTTAAGGAGTGTATCATGTATCTTGGTGAGACGATTAAGAATTGTCAACCCTTTTGTAAAATCATTCATGAAGTACGTGCCAATTTTTCTTTTGAAAGCATAATGCTTTAATCTTCATCTTTGAAAGATTCAAATGTAAATCCGGGTGATTTCTTTGTTAAATAAGAGAGATAAATAATGAGATAAGTTTGCTGGAACTAATAGTTCCGACGTATTTATATAAAAAAAAATTAAAACCTTAATTTTTATGCAAATTCACTTTCGACCAAGTCACAAAATAGTAATTCGGTTTTTCCAAAATCACGTGCTCACGTGACAATAGTCACGCAGTATATTAGCGCTTAGCGAAAATATATTATCTATAAAGTACATTGTTGTTTATTCGGAAATTTGGTAGTAAAGAAAAAATTAGCATAAATATTAGCAAAATAATGTAACATAGGGAATCTGGCCTAGAATCCGTCAGATTCCGTCATTGAAAGCATGTCATATTTCGCTTATTTCGCTTTTCTTTTGAAAAATAAGTGAATTTTCACTTTGTTCTTTTGAAAATTATATTAATAAATTAGACTACAAATTGTGTATGTGAAATAACTCGTTCCATGTTTATAATAAAAGCATAAAACATAATGTATGCTTTTTACAATATGATTAATGATATCAAGCTACATAAGCAACTAATGAAAGATTATTATAGCTACTGCTGAGCAATAATTAACTCTTACGTTAAAGTCAGACCTCGATATACCAATATTCGATATACTGGTATATATTAAAAACTCGATATAACGATGAATTCTACTTTCCCACTATATAAGAGAACATATAAATATCGGTATAATTTGAATATACCGATATTTTTTCAAAGACTTTCATGTGAATCCAAACATATCGTTATGTCGGAGTTTGACTGTAATATTATCTTTTCCATTTCATCCGCTTTTTCTTCTTCATCTACTTTCTTACTTATCATGGTGCTTTTAAGCGAATCCAGAAGTAGTAGATCCTTGAAAGACTTCTGTTGCATTATAGTGATCAAAAATTCCATGGACGTCTTTGGACGAATATATGTAATAACAAGAACACTACTGTATATATTAAGAATGAAAATCCACGGCTTTAACCGGATCAAAACATTATTAAGAAGTGGTGTGCCTTGGTGAGATAAGATTTGTCAACAATGGATGCTGTCATCACGCGTTTAATGAATGATAAGATAAATTTCGCTTGAATTTCTTTTAAAAGCATAACGCTTTAATTCTAGTCTCAGAAGATCTGTAGATTATATAGTAAGTGGAATTTGGAAAGAATAAATTCTTTGAAGAAGAGATTATTTTGTAGGAATAATGAGACAAATTTCTCATAGACTTTATCATTAATGAACCTAAAAACTTTGCTGCATTTATCATCTACAAAGTTTTACATTTCATCTTATTATATACTTATAATTATACCATTATTTTCATTCAATTATTCCCTTGTAATTAGGTTCAGATTTAATTTGGAATATTATTATCCTATATATAGATTTTTACAGTGGAATTTCGTTTCATAGACCATAGTTGCACGTAATGTATGATAAACAATATATTTCTATCACTTAATAAATTTATGAAAAATAAAAATATTGGTACTAATCCTGCTTATTCTATAACAGCACACAGGATGCGTATGTTTGGACCAGATACAAGAATATTCAGGAATCAGTAGTAAGCTGTTTCCTAGAAGAATAGTGAATCGTCTATCTTTCAAGTTCGATGGCGGGAGACAACAATGCTTGAATTTTGGTTTAGCCTTGACGATGAGGAATAAATATGCCAATATTATACTAATTTTATCCTGAAAGTCAGGATTGTAATATCGTATCAGAGAATAATTAACCATAAATCCCATAAATCCAGTTATTAGAAATCAAGATATTTCGATATTCGTTAATTCGTTCATTTACTTTTTTTTGGTCCGGGAAGCCGAAGGTTCTCTCCATTTCGAAAGTAAACCTTCGAAATATTTTCTTTTTTTTTTTATTTAATATAACGAACGTATACAAAATAAGAGTTAAACCAAATAAACATATCAATTTTTGACAGCCAAAATTAAGTCAAAATTTACATGATGATTTTGTCAACCTTCCGATGACAATAAATCCGTAAATTACTATTTTATTATATCGTTACTTTGATTACTTTGAAAACCATTATTTACCAGATTTACATTAGACATTCGGGCCAAATTTACCTGCAAATTATTTATGCTGTATGTAATAAAAAATATTAATAGATTATTTATTACTATTTAAATGTTAATAGATCCTATCATAACAATATTTTTTTTCGAATTTTCAAATTTACAGTCTAGTGTTTTGAAAGTTTTCTATAAATTCTACATTTCTATTGTTTAACAAAAATTTTATTTTACCTTAATTTAATTTAAAATTGAATTAATAAACAATGTTCGAAAAAAGTTTCTTCTTCCTGACTTGTTTATTACCTGCAGTATCAGTAAGATTGCCACTTTCTGATATGTTGAATTTTGGAATAAAGGAATATGTTCTTTACATAGCCGTCAGTGCAATTTTCTATTCACAATGATTTCAGTACATAAAAAACTTTAGAGTCGAGAATAATAATCTTTGAACTAGGAATGGTCTTATATGGGATTTTTCCGCCCGTATTCTTTTACATGACAGAGGGTTTCAACAAGAAGACAATAGTTATGCCAGTATTAGGGATGATATTTCAACTAATTGAGCTAATTTTCAATATACAAAAATGCCAGATTCTCGTGAAAAATTTAAAGATCTATTACATAATCTTAATGGTCTTTGCATTTTATAAAGTTTAGTTTTACATTTGTATTATCTTTCGCAGTAGCACGACAACAATAGTCATTTGTATTAGTTGCGATAATTATAATATAATAAGAAGAAGACAAACAGTAAAGCCAAATGTCGAGACAATTGATGCAGTAGAATTATCATATAATTATCTATATATACTGTAGCCAATCGATGGTGTGCTTTCTCCATTTGCCAATCTTACCGTTCAGTGGCAAATAAACCAAACCATAAAATTATTCAGAACAAGAAAAGTGAAACTGGATCGATTACTTTTAATAGATTATTTAGTAATCTATTATACCCATAATATAAAATATTGTTTTATAACCTTCGCAACAAGAAAAACATCCTAAACCTAGAACATGAAATTTAGCATCGAAATCAGGAATACTATTGAGGTATTGAGGGTATCAGAATTTAAATTTAATATTGTAAATTAATTTTTTTTATTTTAAAAATTGTCCGATAATTTCTGATTGAACAAATGGCGTATTTAATGATCCGCAGAAGATTACAGTACATACAATGACGATCGTAACACAGGCATACAACTTTGATATAAATTCAGATTAAAAAATTTTTGACCTTTAGCAGTTAGGAAAACAAATTTGGCTTATTTGGCGCAGCTATAAATATGGGAAAATCAAAGAATAAACCTCGAGTTAAAGGAAACGCACAACCAGCGAGTAGCAGGTTTGGTTTAATTTGCTTCACAATTCACATACTTTTTAGATCGAATTCTTTATTAAATATTATTTTTTTATTGCCTCCTTTTTATACAGTCGAGCTGCAGAAATAATTGCAACTAGTGGTCAAGCACCAATTCAAAATTTAGGAGGTTTTGCACAGTTCTTAAGTGGGACAGCATTTTCAAGCACATCGACTTTAGCAACAAGTGATATAGATAGTGCTGTTAGTAATGCAACTCTCGATCCTGAGTTGGTTCTTATACTTAAAAGGTTATCTAAACGTGATCCTACTACTAAACTAAAGGCATTAGAGGAATTTGAAGCATATTTAAAGAGTAAAGAAAGAAATGAGAATGAATTAGCTGGAATTTTTGATTTATGGGTAAATATATGTAATGATTCTTATTGTTTAAATGATTTTGATTTTACAAAAAATAAGAGCATTTACTTAGATATTAATTAATATACAGGCGAAATTGTTTGTTAAGTTGGGAATTGATGTAGATCGTAGAATTAGAAATGCTACATATTCTTGTCATCTTACTGTTGTGAAAATAATAAAAAAACGGATCGCACCTTTTCTTAAAGAAATCCTTCCTGTTTGGATAATTTCTTTGTTTGATCAAAGCAAAGATGTTGCTAGGGTGGCTAATGAATCATTCCAGGTTGGTCCTTAATTGAAGTAATTTTGTTAGTATGAAGTTAGGAAAGTTAATTTAAATTGGATTTTTTAGGCAGCTTTTCCACCTGAAAAACGAGTTGACGTTCTGGTTTTTGGACAGGAAGAAATATTATCTTATATTACAGATATAATTTTGTATAAAACTCCGGAAACGCTAAGTAGGTTCCTTTTAATCTTATTGTTATTAATGAAAAAAGAATTTAGATTGAAAGTCGTTATAAAGAATTAGAAGTAAAGTTTATAATAAATATTTCCTGTTTTAACATTAGGTGATCCCAGATTTACATCAAAAGAAGACATGGACTCTAAATATCTTAGAGTTGTTGCAAGTTCATATTATGCTCTTGCCCATCTTATAAGTCAATTAAAAGAAAACGAATTGGGAAAAAGCATACAACAATATGATAATTTGTTTGATCATAGTAAATTTTGGGCGAATTTGTCTAATGACAATTCAGTCGTGCGGAAATCTTGCTATAGTTTAATAAAGGTTTTGGTGAATAGACGGCCATGTAAGAATATATGTTAAATTAAAATTTGATTTTTTTGCTTGCTTTAAACGATTTAGATTAATATTATCATTTTTTTTTTTTTATATAATAGCTGAAATTGAGAAACGATTAGATATGTTTAGCAATACATATCTAATGAAAGCTTTTAACGATAAAGATACAAGTGTTCATGGAGATCTATGGGATTCTCTTCTTGTATTTACCAGACGTAGGTTCATATTATAATTTTGAATTTATATTACATGTAATTTTATATTTACTTACATATGTAATATTTGCTTGCAGAATTTCCCGAGTCATGGTTAATAGCCAGTAAAAAAAAGCCAATGTTACCAAAATTATATAACTTTCTTCGATCCGGTGCTTATGGTTCAGTGAATATTTCATATCCAAGTATATTAGCATTAATTGATCATTTTCCTCAAGAGGTTTGTTATAGTTAATCTACCGATTTATACAAGTGAAATATTGTTAATTGATTTTATAAGCAGACTAGAAATTTAAGTTTTGGTTTACCAATTATATTTTAACTTTTAGCTAATAGATTCTGATACACAATTCTATGAAGAATTTTTTTCGTATTTTTGGAAAGGTCTAATAAATCCTGCCATTGATCGATTCAATTCTAACGTATTTCTAAAAGCATATTGTGAATGTTTGATATATTATATCATTAAGTTAGGGTGAGCTTATTTCTATTAATTTTTCTTTTTTCTAATTAAGAATATTTCTTGCTAATATTTTCCATATCAAATTTGTCTAGAAAGTTAGAAAATGAAGATAAACATATTTTTGTTGTCGAAAACAAATTTTTTGAATTAATTGAGAATTACTTAGTGGTATTTAAGGTAAATAAAAGAAGATTTGCAATATTGTTATTCTAATATAGTTTAATAATGTGATATTCATATTTTTTTTTTTTTTTTTTTTGAATTTAGTCTAATACCAAATTTCAGACGGAACAAATGTGTTCTACCATAGGATACACGTCTCCATATTGTTTTCCAAGTCACAAGGGAAAGGTTTGTTATTCGTTAATAAGTTTTTATTATTTTATTTAATATAATTATCTTTTTAAAATTATTTATTCTTTTAGGCGTATTAAAAGTTTTATCTGAAAAGCTTGAAGAACTAACTACACGAGTTATAACTAGTGAAACTGTTCCCAATCATGGTCCCAACGTTGAGAATGACTATATCGAATTCTCTCAAAGACTTTCAAGTCTCCTTATTTCATTGATGGAAGATCAACAAGAAAATAATGAACTTTACACTATGGTTGGTTGTATTTATAACTTTATTATAATCTAAATTGTTAATTAATTTGCAATTTTATTTTAGGTGACAGCTCTTATTGATAAGAATTTCTGCTTGGCATTAAATAGATGTAAAGAGAATAATGGTATATTAGCATTGATATATATGTATTTTATCAATTTTAGTTTAATTCAGAATATCATTTTCTAAAATATTTATTTAATATTTGATTAAAAGGTTGTTCTATAGGGTCGAATCTTTTGTTGCTAAATTTGACGAAGAATTTTCCCAACATTATTTTTAACCACTCAACTACCAAACAGGTATAAATCTATATAAACGTACTATTATTATGTTTTTGTTATATTGATAATATATATTTGATGACAACAATGATAGGCATTAGATGATTTTATCGAAACCACATTCAATAATCTTGTCACGACTTGCCCATTAAATGCACTTGGTTATTTATTTGAATTCTTTTCGATATATTTGACTTACGTACAAGAATCACAAGCTCAAAAAAGATGGCATGATCTCATCCGAACTTTATTAGAACTCGATGAGTTAAAGAAAAAACTCGAACGTGTTCATGCTTTAATAATTAAAGTAAGTCGTGATAAATTATTTTTCTCTGCAATATGTAATATTGATATCAAATATTCTTGGCTAATTTAATTTGAATTAGGTCTCTAATATTAAACTTTCGGGTTCATTGGTCAATGATCAATTTAATGAATTTCTAGTATTTCTCACTAATGAGTTATTTAATGATAACATAGATACAACTACGAAAGAGTCAATTGAACATGTATTAGAAATCTCGCTTTTATCCAAAGGTAATGCGCTAAAAATATATTTTTGTCTATAATTATTGGCCATTGCTAACTTTGATAATTTAATTATTCTCTGCTTAAGTTTCTTTATTGGATCAAAAGACTAAGTTTGAAATCGTTAGTCACTTTTCAAAAGCAATTGTTACTTTTGCACATTCTTATTACGTTGTTACTGAAAATTCTGTAATACGCGATGATGTTATAATTTTGATTTTGCGTATTTTCACAAAATTATGTGATAATTTGCAATTCATGGAAATTTTATTGGAGTCCCATTTATTACCAATTTCTTGGGCAATATTTGAACTAACCTTTGTGGAGACTCATGAAGGTTCTGATTCAAAAGTTTTTAAAGATATTGAATCATTAGTTCAAAATTGCTGGAATCAACTTACAGATTCTTGTCGAGCTCACCAAAAAGAAGATGTGGTGTTTAGTCACATTTCACAACAGATCAAAGAATCTATTTTGAATATTCAGTATGCTGTCAGGTAATAAAGCATGGCTTCATGTATTGAATTCTTAAATGAATAGATAATTAATATGCTGATTACTTTTTTTAGTCCCACAAATTTTGCACAACGTGTTATTAAATTATGTACAAGTCTTTATCAACATGAAAATGCGACATCACAAGAGCTCATTGCGCCTTTCCTTCTTAGCGACAAAGAATGGCGTCAACTCAGTGAACCTTTGTTAATTTCGTTTGTTAATCCTTCTTTAAATATTATTGATCCAATGATACTTATTACTTCTAATGAAGAGAAGCAAGCCGATAACCATTTTGAAACTCAATCCAACATATATGATACCTATGGATTAAGCGCTTATGCGCGGTTAGGTCTATTTGTGATAGAATTAATAAACAAGATTGGTATTGAGTCATTCTTTGGTGTCAAAAATTCGTCAATCGATGGAGAAAATAAACGATTGACTCATTGGGTGATTTCAGAACTATTGTTGATGCATGTTTTATGTACTGATATTTATCGGTCACGTAAGAAAGGACATCATCTTTGGGATGCTACCATTACCGAAGAAAGTAATTACCATGGGTTTAAAGCATTTCTTATAGAGTTTCGTACGATATTAAAACAATATGTGAAACATATGGTACAAAATATGTCTATAAATTTACAATCACTTGCGACAAATATGAAGACCGCAAATTTATCTGAGAAGTGTCCAATAATTGATTTATCAAGTTTATTTATTGATATTTTGAGACGTTCACATGAAAAATATTCGTATTGTTGGGCAAGAACTTTGCATATTTTATTATCGATTATCTTGAAAGAACTGGATGTAACCATTGTTGATGCAGAAGAATTTTTTGAAATTGTTGAATTGGAATCATCGAATTGTGAGTCTAAGCAATATTTTTACTTGAATCATATAATTCAGCAATTGTTTTATCTGTTTTATTAATCAAGAATGATCAATTATTAGATAATCTCGTTACTAAAATGGCTTCAATCTTATCATTAAAACAATTCCTTGAAACTTCTAGTAAATTCAAAAATTTTCAGAATAATTTAGTTGATAAGTTATGCAATTTAAGTGCAACTGATATTTTCAATATAGACGCAAATAATGGTATTATTTTCGTTAATTAATGTGCAGTTTTTAACATCATATTCAAGTTCTTAACATTATTTACCTCATTTTAAGGACAAGAATATTTGTATCTTTTGATAATAAGCACAACAAGAGACGATGAGTACTTCCTGACTCCAAAACGTGCCATAGACTTATTGGAATGTATTTTGAAATGGCATGATGCTGAGGGTGATAAACTATTGTTTGACCCAAAATATTCCCATATTCAAATTCAAATTTCGCGTTTTTTTATCTCCATCATTTCACAAATACAAATTTCTCGAGAATCACATTGGAATTTTATTTTCCGGTGTCTCCAGAATTGGTTAAAAGTATTGATTTAGTGTTTTTTTTTCTTGCTTGTTTATCTTCTTTGTATAATTTCTAATTTGTATTATTTAACATGTAGGAAAATGGTCATTTAGTACTTCGATATGAAGCCATTTATCTATTTTGCCGTTTAAATTATTTGCATGAAACTGTAGCTAAATCCAACAAGGTAATTTAATGTGAATTTATATGTGCTCATAATAAATGTTTGTTGTTATGCCTTTAAATTAATGATTAATTTATTAAATGAAGTACGGATCTGAAGATATATCAGATAAAGGTTTATTTGTATGTTTCCCTGTATATAAACCTATAATAGATGAACAACTTTCATATTTCTTGTTTCAAGAAAAAGGTATATTTATCATTATTAAAATTATTTTAGTCTTAATTTTATATTAATATCACATGAATCTTTATAAAGACCATCAGGAAGAAACTTTTTCAGAACAGTACAGTGAATATTTGGAAATTTTATGTGAATCATGTCAGGATTTGTCTAAACCGTTGTTAATTAATAAAAAGGATGAGGTATTGTTTTTAGCGTTAATATTTCAATTTATAATCTTTTTTTTTCGAAATACTTAAGTGCTTAAAATTCATCGATTAATTTAGCTTTATTCCTTGTTAACGGCGCCTCATGATGGAATTCAAAAATGTTCTTTTAAGCATCTTCATGTTCTAATTATACAAAAGATAATGAGATTATCGGAAGAATTAGAATTTACGGATGGTTAATATTTGTTTAATCAATGATTTGTGAAGCATGTTGCTTAATATTATTATTTAACATATTTTTTTTGTTATATTATTAGGCGAAACAATAAGTGCGCAATTTGATAAGGGATTGATACCCTTAATTACACAGACACATGAAAGTAACTATGATACCCACTCAGCAAGTACTGATGTCTTTGTAAGTATTGTTTTTGTTTTTTTACTAATTAATTTAATATATTTTGTGTATTTATTCTCATATTTTTTTGCCGCTTTGTTATTAGACTGCACACAAGACATTCGGATATTTGCTTGGTTGGATGCTTGTTTTTGATCATTTTGAATATGCGGTATATAATTCTTGAACGATTATCTAATTTTCGCTGATTGATTTTTATCATTATTTTATTAAAATTTCTTTCGTTTACAATTAGTCTTATAAAGTTAAAACACAACTTGTATCGTATCTTAAAGAGTCAAATATAACGTTGAATTTATTAATGTTTATATTCGATACGCTAGGATTGTCTGAATTTAATAAGCCATACGATCTATCAAAATGGGATATATCTGAGTTTTATATTGAAGGTGATATAATATTTTAAATATTTTATTTTATTTTATTTTTTTTTTAAAAAAAAAATATTCATCATTATTTTCGATTTATTAGGATTTGAAATTCAACATAGTTTTGATCTTGGATTTCCTTTGCTTTGCGCACATTTGTATTATCGCTCACTAAAGCATATACCATCAATTGTGAGGTACGTAATCAGAATTATAATTATATATTAGACTATGTTATTTATTAACAAATTTAATTTAATTATAATAATTATGATAGAATATGGTGGTCAGAATGCAAAAAACGGCAATTAACTATTGCTATTGATAGGTATTTAATAAATCACTATAATTAATTCTTGCGTATTCAATACTTAAATTTTTATTGATAATCATTTATTAAAATTTAGCTATACAGAAAAATATTTCAGTCCAATTATAATTCAAGATCAACTTGACATGCTTCAAAGTAAAGATGTTAGGTCGCAATTAGAAGATGAAAAATTCATGATAAGGATTGCTCGTAGTTCAAATGAAGTAATTGCTTCATATATTGTTGATGAATATGTTATGGAACTTAGCATTAAAATGCCAGTTAATTTCCCATTACGTCAAGCGGAATTTAATACCTTGGAAAGAATTGGTACATCAGAAGTTGCTGATCTTAAATGGGCAAAATTGCCTGTTCAAACCGTGGTTAATTCTCGGGTAATTTGATTTTTTATTAAATCGTCGTACAAGATTTATCTATATATCAAATTATAATAAATTTTTATTTTTATGTAGAATGGTAATTTGGAAGTTGCTTTGAATTTATTTAAAAATAACATAAGTCTCCGATTTAAGGGAGTTGAAGATTGTCCTATATGTTATTCTGTTGTAAGTCTCGATGATAGATCTTTGCCAACTAAAAAATGTATTACTTGCAAGAATAAATTCCATGCATCTTGCCTTTATAAAGTAAGTTTATTATGTTATTTCACTTCCTTTTATCACTGTAAGCAATTAAAACCATATTACTATTATATTTAATACTAATTTTGTATATCATTTTTAAAATTATAGTGGTTTCGTAGTTCAAATTCGACAAGTTGTCCTCTATGTAGAAGATTATTTTAATTATTTTATTTTGTTAAATATTACGTAGTTCACGAATGAAATAATATAAAATATTTATTGTTCGTGTCACCAATTATGTGACCGAATTTTACGAGATAAGGATAGACATTATTTATTAAATATATCTGATATAGAGTTTTAGCGGGCTTTTATAGTACATGTATTATCAAATCTTATATTAAATTAATCTTATATTAAACATTGCATGAAATTGTTGCAATGATTACAATTTACAAATGATTTTTTATTAATATATACTCCTAATCAGGAATTTTTATTTGCCCGAGCATATCGTCTACTTACCATATATATGCCGCCTCTGAGCTCTTCCTCGATCATCATATACATATCATGAGCTCGATCTTCTGCCTAGTCTTGAGGAATAACGCGTCCCATACTAGGTCGGGAGGCGTAAATAATGTAATTTTAGAGGTGCTTCAATAATGAATCAAAGAGCCGTTAATCTCAGCAAAAGTTGACAATGATAAATATTTAACCATAAAATATTCTTCTTGCTTGTTATTTTTTTTTTCACCTATCTATTATTAATATAGAGACTTTTCCACAAATGTCCATATCAAGTACTTGAAAGGAGCCTAAAAAAATTATATGTTAAATACGAGTAAGTTTTTTATACCAATTTTTAAATTACACTTTCAAAAAAAAAATGTATATATATATATACCACTTAAATACCGTCTAAGGACTTCAAACATCTATAAAATAGGTATCTCCAAAAATATTCATAGTAAATTACTTTTTTGCCGATTTCCAACATTGAGATAATTAAAATGAGCTATATATCATCAAATCCAATCGCAAGTTGTCGAAATAACAATCCCTGTAATTTGCAATAATTTCTGAAACTATCTCTATAATATGCATTTTTTTAAAATTTTACTAATTAGGCTAAGCAAACTTGTTAAGTTATCTCTTTAAGTAATTTTGGGATGTGATGAGCACAACACTCAAGATGGATGTATTTTCCAAATATACAGTCGGACCTCTATGTACCGATATTATATGTACCGATAATTGCATGTACCGATAAATTTTTCATGTCCCATTTTCACATCCTCTATAATAATGTATAGTAATATGTACCGATAATTCGATATACCGATATTTTTTCCTCAAAACAACAGCATCGGTACATAGAGGTCCGACTGTAGATGATCCTTGGATGAAATAGATTCTAATTAGAATGGTTATAAATTAAATTTTGATTTAATTTTCAAAATTAATCAAATTAAACTTACTCTTTTTTATAATTATTCCAAGTTTAAAAGTATTTTCAGTTCTTTCAGCAAGGCTATTGTAATATTTATTGTATTTACCTTTAGTGGGTAATGAATTTGTCATATTTTTTTTTTTCAAGTGTAAAAATTACAGTAAATAAAAACCATATCCAAAAACCATTTCGTAATGGTTTATGTTTACCTACATATATAATTTGATAGCTTATCAACGTGGTATGCTTAAACATATATCTGAGAATCATATTCTGGTCTTTCAGTTGGGAGTTTCTTTTTTAAAGATCATTACAAAATATAACATATATGGACCTTCAGGCAACAGATTCCCAAAACTTTCGTCCGCTCCTCCCATAAATGCTATAGTATTTGCATTTCTTTCATGGTAATGCAAATAGTACAAAACCAGAAATTTCAAATTTAGAATAGTAGTGAGAGCTGTTGATTTTTTGCTCGCTAATAGTTCATACATTTCCCAATACAGTACTAATAAGATATTTTGTTTGGCATATTATTTAACGCAAATATGGATAAGAAGTGGAAAAGAAAAAATGTAACATGACTATTGAAATTTATGTTTCTTTTACTTATACTAAACTTGCAGATTTTTAAGCAGGCCTATAATCCAATGGACCTGAAACACAAGTACCGTAAGAGCGATTTCTGTTAAGCTAAGGAAACTTGGTCCATCAACTTCTTGATCCGTGATTATATCTATGTGGCTTTGCAATTTCTGCAATTTCCGCAGAGTTCACGTTTAAGGATTCACTTTGTTTTTTGAGTTAGATTTGATAATTCATAATCACATGATATCAATTGTAGATCCGCCTATACATGGGTTCAAGCCATGCCGAAATATTACGACCCATTACACCAATTCGGCATTACACCGGTGTAATACTATTTTCATATGAATTTTCGAACAAAAATCTGGTGTAATATATTTCACCATTACGCCGCCGTAATGCCGAATTATCTGAAATAATTACGCCCCCATGTATAGATCCGCCAGATTACCTTTTTTATAACAGTTTTCAAAATTCGATAATCACATGATTTTTCGGATACGTCAAGAAAAATTTTCAGTACATATTACTACCAAGGAATTTATTGTTTCTATACTATTATCTGTTTTCGTTAATATAAAATTGATCAACGGTCCGGTCTGCTAAATTTCGTCTAATTGACGATATTCCGAGTACAATTAGTTTATAAACTATTCCTTTCATTTTACATACAGTAATACATGATTTCTGGCTCGGCAAATCCGTATCTGAATAAATTAAAAGCATATTCGTCAAAACAAAGCCTTAATACGAGTAAGGCACAATATCAATTCCTTTTTGAGAATTGATAGATATTATGCTAAGGCAGCTAAGCCTCTGCACATTATATATAATCAAATATGAAATCACAAAAAGCTTTTATTCACACAATGTTTCAAAACCCGCTCATCATTTTTGTTGTTATTCTAGTTCTCTCGCCAACTTTAACCTATTCTGCAGATAATAGCACTTTCTATTGTCAAGATGGAACAAGCCAAAGTTGTTGCTCTCAACTAGCGCACCGAGTCTCGAGTGACCATAGTTCCCAATGCGCTTCAATTATTCTAACGAATAAAAGTGGCTACAATATAGATTATGTAAATAAAAATCTTGAAGATGGCCGTTGGCTCACATCGACAGATTATTTTGGTAACGACAGCGTTATCATAAACTGTGAACCACATTCTCTTCTAGATAATGAATCCGAGACTATTTCTAGTGTTACGAGTCATCCTCTCGGTGGGGTGAAAGGCTATGTTAGTTTCAAAATAAATGACGATATGACAAGTGAATTTACTATCTCCTGGAAAGTTCCTACAGTTAATTTTTTAAGTAAACCTCAATACGAATTTAATTTTCTTAATGATTTATCTAATAAGTATTATATCGTTGATAAGAGCAAAACCTTTGAAGATACAGTCTACCAAATTACAATTAATAATATTAATAAAAATAAGACACCCGTTTCATTCATTATTGCCATTGTGCTCCTTGCCATTGGGTTAGTTGTCATTGGAATTTTTTTCATTGCATCATGTTTTAACAGAGGACATACACGTGTTATTCCAGGACCTGGTAGACCACTTGCAGGACCACCTGCGGGACCACCTGCGGGACGCTGAGCGGGACAAGTCTGGCATTTGCAGTTAAATCTTCCAGGCAGATATATGACTTAATAATTATTAGATTTGGTGCAATAGGCTAGCTCTTTAAAACATAGTTCTCTGCTTTAACTAGTTAATAGTTACAAAAAAAATATATTGGTAAAAGTTATAATGTAGAAAGGGGAAAGGGCAGAGCATGTTAAGTAGACAGAAGTATTTTATAATAATTAATTATTATAATTAGCGTAAAAATATTTTTATTAATTGTTGTATATTCAGATTTATGGATTTACTGTATTTAACACGGTTCAAGTAAAATATTTATTTAATTGTCAGAATTTTCAATTTAGTGCGTATCTATATGTGCTTTTTTCTGCACAACATAAGATATTAAAAGTATTTTTGTTCTTTTTTTTTACACAACAATGTATCAAGACATTTAAAAAAAGTTCTCTGATCTTGTTTTCTACGCAAAAACACAAAATGAAATGATAAAAATTACAATTACGCAACCAATTTTTTATCCAATCAAATTCAGTATGTACATTAACATATCATATATACCAGAATCAGCAGTTGCGCAACCTAGAGCTTCCTTCCGAAACCATAACTGAGAGAGAATATGGTATAGGCAAAACGGCTGGTACGTAAACTTTACCAATTTCACAGTTATTGGACAACCGTTATTTATCACACATACATCCGTCGAAAGGACTTTATAAAATGCCAAGAACAGTATTTGAAGTATTCTTAGATTATTCTCCGGAAACCTCAAAAGTAATGTATTCTCCAGGAACGAGAGGATTTGGTGATATTTTTACGAGTGGGTAGGGGATCAGCTTGATTTGCAGAAAGTAGTAATGGCACTGACAATCAAAACCAATAAAGTAAATGCAAAAATCATAATCTTTTTCATGATCTTTCTTTTTACGAGTGATAGACCCTTTTTATTAAAAAAAAATATTTACACCTTTTGAAGCGAAATGAGAAACGCTTTTGCAACTTTGAACAATCCATATGACAAACCTAACCAGTTTATATTAACCAGGTAGGCTGGTAGGGCGTTAAAGATAATTACCTATATGAATTTGAATGCGCCAGGAAAAGTTTGATAATCACATGATTTTTGTTATACACATATCACTACATGAATATATTGATGCCTGTAAAAATCACGTTAATTCGCATTTGTTTTATTGGTCGTAATAAAATAGGGAAAAGAATCCAAAGGATCCAAGGAATCCAAATCTATATATTTGTTTCTATACTATCAGTTTTTGTTCATATAACATTAACTCATGATCTGATTCATTTGTTGTATTGCTAAATTTCGCTCTAATCCATGATATTCTGGTTCTGGGTATAATTAGTTTGTAGGCTTCTCCTTTCACTTTTATATAATACAACCCTGTAAAAAATTTAAATCTCTGTGAATATGATACATTTACGGAAAAACAACTAAAAATCTAAGCAACTTGGATAATTTCTATGTTTTGAAGCTATAACTTCTGTGAATGACATTTGCAGAAATAACAAGGAATTAAAAACACGGAATAAATTTTTCAAGGCAATTTCTTGATATACAGTACGCTTATAAAAGATCGATAATTTCGTATCCGAATAAATTAAAAGCCTATCCGTTAAAACAAAGCCTTGATATGAGAAAGGTTCATAATCAATTTCTCTTTCAAAAATTGATAGATCTTATTATGCTAAGCCTCTGCACATTTTAAATATATAATCAATATGAAATCATAAAAAGTTTCTATTCAAATTCACACAATGTTTCTAAAACCGTTCATCACTTTTGCTATTGTTATTCTAGTTCTCTCCCCAACTTTTACCTATTCTACTGTTGATATATCTGGAGATTGTAATGATGAAAGTTGTTGCTTTCAACTAGCGCACCAAGTCTGTAACGACCATCACTCCCGATGTGCTTCAATTTTTCTAAACAACAAAAGTGGTTATAATATGAGTTTGGTAGCTAACAATCTTGAAGATGGCCGTTGGCTCACATCTAAAGATTATATTGTTGACAACAGCGTTAACATAAAATGTGAGCCACATTCTCTTTCAGAAAATGAATCCGAGACTATTTCTAGTGTTACAAGCCATTTTCTCGGTGGAGTGAAAGGCTATGTTAGTTTCAAAATAGCTGACAATTTGAAGAGTGAATTTACTATTTCTTGGAAAGTTCCTACAATTGGTCCACCTCTATACGAATTTAATTTTCTTAATAATTTATCTTATCATCATTATGACGTTATTAAAGAAATTGCCTTTGAAGATACAGTCTACCAAATTGCCATCTGAGCAAATATGGTATAGTTACACCAGCAGTTGTATATTTTATAAATTCTATGTATTATCTATAGTCCTATATATACCCAATATAAATTTGTTATATGAATTTTTATAAATCTGTAATATATATATTTTTTTATTTTTATATGTAGTTTATATAAATAATTTATGTGCAATTTATAGTCAAATATATATTAGAATATAAAATTATACAAATATAAAACTATTTTTACCAACCTATATTTATTTTTATCAGTTATCCTCATAAGTTCATGCAGATTTTACATATTGTTATTTGGTTGGTTATCTCATATTACTGTGTATTAGTATAATAATAAAATTATTGGAGTTTATTAAAAATTGCATGAACGGTCCCGTCAAACCGATAATATTATTATTGGATAATTTAAACTATATAATAGTTTAATGCAGCACTACATGCCGCTATTAGACTATTATATAGTTTAATCATCCAATAATATATAAATTCTACAATATAAATATTATGGGATTATTTCATCGGTGTTATGTATACATGGATACACCGATGCATTTTTTTGTCAATTACTCCACCAGTATAAAGCTCCTGAGTCCTAAAATATCGGAGAATATTTTAGTTATTGATATTCATGGAATAAATTAGCATATTTTATATAATTGCTATAATTGCTTTAGATTTGAGAAACATTTCCTTCGATCATATGATTTTTTGGCAAAAGTTCAGCCAAATTTTAGCTTTAAAGTTAGAAAGTTAGAAAAGCATTTTTTTTTGGTTTAAATTTAATACTGATCTATTCAGATAAACTATAATTTACTCGCTTGAACTATAATTTCCTCTGAAAAATATACATTAGTCTGAATTTTTTGTATAATTCTAATCTTTACAAATAAAAAATCTGCAATGCCAATCACTACCGATATCAAACGATTATCACTAAAAATTAATATAACCAATGAAAAAAAAATATATATTTTGTTTTTAAACTTCTTTGCTTAAACTTTATTTTATGCTTTTTTAGATTTTTATTTCGCGTTTTAAACTTTTTTTCATAAAATTTTTTAAAATTATTTTTAATTTATTTTATATATTTTCTTTTAATTCGGTAAAAAAAATAACAATTTTTTTTTTTTACTCTTTTTTTTAACCTGATTTATTTTTTATTAAAAAAAACTCATTTTAGGTACTATGGTCTTTGAACAAATGGAATTTATTTTGTTTAGAATAAGTTGAGGATTGGGTGTGAAGAATTAAGTAGAGACTTTTAATGCCACTAATATTCCTATTTTTATATCTAGAATCCTGGTTGTCTTGAATTAATGTTTCAGGCAAAACTGTTTTGCGATTGGTAAAACATTTCGCCCATTTTGAGTTTCAGTTTCGGCTATTCCAAAACTGCCGAAACCTGAAAACCTGCTTCTAAAACTCCGCAAAACTAAAATTGGCATGTGCATGTCTTTTAATTTGTTGTTAAATATGGTTCATATCCAGTTGTTGATTACATTTAATTTTAAATTTTTTAATTTGATAATCTATACAGTATGCCAATATACTATTCATCGCAAATATAAATTCTTATCATTCATGTTTTCATTTATTTATTTTATTCGCTTTAATTGGAATATTAAATTATATTTTTTACCATATTTACAATATTTTGTGAATAGTATTTTCCAAAATGTTTGTTATTCCATCTGTTTTTTTACATTCATTGTTCTATTTTCTGTCATTATTTCTTTTTTTTTCTTTATCTTCAATACAACTCAACCATTTATGATATTTTTACTAAGAACTTTAGTGCACAATCAATTATATTTTATATGAATCATCCTCTAATAGGTTTATAAATTTACAAGAAATAGTTAATTATTTTATAATCATATTTTGACTAATTGGATTATAGCAAAATTTTTAAATGAAAGTTGATATTGGGATTTGTACAAAATCTTACCTTCTAAATTAAGAATTGCCAGAGATCTTGGAATCATATGATTTATACTTTAGCCAATTAAAAATTTAACATGTGACTTTTTTAGCTTGCTTTCACCTAAAACACCAGTGACTATTTAGATAATTATAATAGAGGTCACATCTGGAGTACTAATTAAAAATCCAATGAAATATACATAAATTTTGCTGTTTTAATATCCATTTTTATCATATAACACCAAAACAAGTTGGATGGTTAAAATGAATTGAAGTTTATAGTAAAACTAATTTTGCCATGTTAAAATTGCCAAAATTATGTGAAACTGCTGAAATTGTCAAAATTTTGAAATAATCTTTGGTATGCCAAATTATGTGTAATTATCCAAAAGTATTTTAAATTCTTAGAAAATCTTATCAAATTACCATCTAGTAAAAGTAATTTTCTAAAGTCATTTCTAAAAGAATCACTTCAAGCTACTTCTTAGAAATTAAAATGTGTAAATTAATATTGTTATTTTTATTTTTCTATTTTTAATTTTAAGAGTAAAACTAACATTCTTTTCTTTATTTTCTTATAAGGATTTATTTCTAGATAGTGAGTATAGAACAATAAATATGTTGATATGTTGAAGATAAATTATAATAGATGTTTATTTGTAAATAATTAACTTAAAGAAATATTACTAACATTTCTTACTTTATTTTATAGAAAATAGAACTTTTAAGCTGTAATAATAAATTATAACTATCATTATAACTCCAGAAAAGGTATTATTATTACTTCTAAGTAATTTTTATGTTTTTCTTATATTTAAATGCTATATTTAATACTTGAAATTAATAACAATAATGTTAATTAAAATATATACATGTTTTAAAAGTAATAAATAGTAAAATTATATTGAACTTTTGGTAAATTATCTAAATTTTATGGTGTCAGAAGTCTATATTTAATAACCATAGCTAATGAAAATTTGCAATTTTTAACAAAATGTATAAAAAACAAACAAGCATGTATAAAAAAGGAAATCAGGCAAAAAAATACCCAAAATTTTATTAGTTTTAGGATCTTTTTCAAAAAATTAAACTAATGAAAGGCAAAATTTAGATATTGAAAAAAAAATCAATATTTTAAGCCTCAGAATGGTACTCAGTAAATAAATGTCAATTTGATTTTTGCAAAATAAACATATTTACATAACTTTTTTGTTTCAATTTTAGGCTGATTATAAAGAAATTACCAAATTTTAAATGCTTATAATTTTTTATGTAAACATTTTTTTGAAAATCTAACCAGTAATTTAATAGTACTTGTCTTGAAAAATAAAGTTACCAGTTTATTTCTTTAAAATTCTATTTTTTTTAAAGTATTAAAAGATTTATAATCACCCCAATTTTATTGTCAAGTATAAATTTCTGGCACCATAGCAATATGAACCTACATGTAGTATAATATATAATAAAGCATTTTATGTGACTTTAAATATTTATCTGAAATTATATACTTTCTTTACTATAACTTAATTTTATAATATACTATTTTTATATATGACTTTTACTTAAAATATACACTTTTTTCATATGACTTTTCCATTAAAAATACAAAAAAATATATATTTTTTGCATATATATAACCTTTATTATAATTATCCAAAATCCTACTTCAGGCTAAAACCATCTGTAGATTTTAAATACATAAATAATACATTAGGTCAGGACCACCTGCAGAATACTAAATAGGCCAAATTAAGTAGTCAGATTATTGTAAATCTTCTAGACAATTAAATGACATAATATTTATAATAATTATTAAATTTAGTGTAATAGGTTAATTCTTTAAATATAGTTTTCTATCTTAATTAGTTAATAGTTACAAAAAATATATTGGTAAAAGTTATAATATAGAAAAGGTAGAGCATGTTAAGTAGATAAAAATATTTTATAATTATTAATTATTAATTAATATTAAATATTATAATTAATGTAAAAATATTTTTACAATTGCTTGATAGTAAAAATTAGTAATATAAAATCAATTATTAGTATATATTCAGATTTATAGATTTACTGTATTTGATATAGTTCAAGTAAAATATTTATTCATAATTTCAATTTAGTGCATATTTTAATATTATTTTTATTATTTTTATTTCTTTTTTCTGTACAAAAATAAGTTATTTAAATATTTTTTTTTTTTACATAATACTAATATACTATATCAAGATATTTAAAAAAATTCTCTAATCTTATTTTTTGCAAATACAAAATAAAATGATAAAATTACTACATATTGTTAGTGAAAATCTTTTCTATTATACTTACAATGATTTTAAAGATAATAATGCTGACTGATTTTAATTAGAATAGGATTTTTTATAAAAATAATAATGTCTTCCTATTTACTTTTAGATGTAATTCATTAGAAATAAATTAGTTTCATTAAAAGATATGAGTTCTTATAAGAAAATTTGAAGAAGTAAATTGTAAAACTTTAGCATTAAAAAGTATAATGCTTTTAAAGATAAAAGCAATAGATATATAGTATTAATTTTTACACTTCAAAAATTTTGGTTATATGAGATTTTTTAAATTGTTTAGAAAAAAATCAAAGAGTAGGTTTTATATGAGATATGTATTTCTAGTTAAGTTTAAATAGATAGTTTATTATATACAATATTACTTTTGATAGTTATTTAAATAATTTGGTAGAATGCATGTCTTTCTAAAGTAAAAAATTGATTAGAAGAAAGATATATTAGCAACTTAGTATACAAATATATTTTTACAATAATAAGCAATATTAATATTAATAAAATATCAAATAATGATTGATATATTATGTATTAAAATAATAGACCTTAGAAATTTTTTCTAAATTTGTAAATTTTTTTTAGAATAAGTTTAGCTTAAAAGAAGTATGTAAAGCTTATAAATTTATATAATTATTATTATAATTTAATTATTAGCAAGATAATAATATATAGTGAAAAATCAACAAAATGTAATTTTATTCATATTAAAGATATGTTATTTTTAAAAATACTTGATAATAGAAAAAGTAAAAAAAAGTTGATTTTAAAAGATTAGTTTTAAAAAATATAATATATTAGAAAGTAATCTTATTAATTGCGTTCAAGATAATTAACCTATATAAATTATGAATGCGTTAGAAAGTTCGATAATCACGTGATTTTTGGTACTACATGAATATATTGTCTGCAAAAAAATCGCGAATAAAAATAGGGAAAAGAATCCAAGGAATCTAAGGAATATAAAATTATCTATTGTTTATATACTATCAGTTTTCGTTAATATAACATTAGCTCATGATTTGGTTTTATTTGTTGTATTGCTAAATTTCGTCCTAATCAATGATATTCTGAGTACAATTAGTTCTCTATATAATATATGACTGCGGTGTACTACACATAAAAGATTGGCAAATCTGCATCCTGAATAAATTAAAAGCCTATTCGTCAAAACAAAGCCTTAATACGAGAAAGGCATTCTTTCAGAATTGATAGGTTATATTATGCTAAGCCTCTGCAGTCTGCACATTATAATATATAAATAATATAATCAATATGAAACCACAAAAGCTTCTATTCACATAATGTTTCAAAAATCGCTCATCATTTTTGCTATTGTTATTCTAGTTCTCTCACCAACTTTCACCTATTCTGCAAATGATATAATAAAAAATGATATATCTGGGAGCAGTTTCTATTGTCAAAATGGAACAAGCCAAAGTTGTTGCTCTCAACTAGCGCACTGAGTCTCAAGCGACCATCACTCTCGATACGCTTCAATTGTTCTAACGAACAAAAGTGGCTATAATATGGATTTGATAGCTAAAAATCTTGAAGATGGCCGTTGGCTCACATCAGAAGATTATGTCAGTAACAACAGCATTAACATAAACTGCGAGCCACATTCTCTTCCAGATGATAAATCCGAGACTATTTCTAGTGTTACAGGTCATTTTCTCGGTGGATTGACAGGCTATGTTAGTTTCAAAATAAATGACGATATGAAAAGTGAATTTACTATCTCCTGGAAAGTTCCTTTAATTGGTTCACCTCAATACGAATTTAATTTTCTTAATGATACATTTAATCAGCATTATGACGTTAAAAAGTACAGTATTTTTGAAGATACAGTCTACCAAATTATAATTAATAATAAAGATATGACTTTCATTCCATCCATTAAGCTCCTTGTCATTATTGTGTTAGTTATCATTGTGACTTTTGCCATTTTATCATGTTTTAACACATGCAGACAATGGTTTAGGCCGGGATCACCTGTAGGTTTTAACACCCGCGTTATTCCAGGACCACCACCTGCAGGGTTTAATACACATAGACAACACTCCAGGTCAGGACCACCTGCAGATTTCAACACACGTAGACAACACTCCAGCAGGCCAGGACCACCTGTAGGTTTTAACACACGTGAACAATACATTAGGCCAGGACCACCTGCAGAACGCTGAGTAGGCCACGCAGATTATTGTAAATCTTCCAGACAGAAATATGACATAATATTTATAATAATTATTAGATTTGGTGCAATAGGCTAGCTCTTTAAACAAAGTTCCCTACCTTAACTAGTTAATAGTTACAAAAAACATATTGGCACAAGTTATAATATAAAAGGGCAGAATGTTAAGTAGTCGGAAGTATTTTATAATTATTAATTATTAATTAGTATAATTAGTGTAAAAATGTTTTTACAATTGCTTGATAGCAGAAATCAGTGATATAAAATCAATTATTATATATTCAGATTTATTGATTTACTGTATTTGACATGGTTCAAGTAAAATATTTTCTTTTTCTGCACAAAAATAAGTTATTTAAATATCTTTGTTCTTTTTTTAACACCAAAGATATTTAAAAAAATTCTCTGATCTTATTCCCTGCAAAACACAAAATAAAATGATAAAATTACCACATATTATCAGCAAGAATCAATGATTTAAAGACAATAATGCTGGCTAATTCTGATTAGAATGGAATTTGTACAAAAATAATAATGTCTTCTTCCTATTTACTTTTAATTAGAAATGTGTTAGTTTATTAAAAAACATGGGTTTTTACAAGAAAAATTTGAAGAAGTAAATTGAAAAACTTTAGTATTAAAAAGTAAAATGCTTTTAAAAGATAAAAGCAATAGAAATACAGTACTAATTTCTCATCTCAGCTCACAAATTTTGATCATATGATTTTTAAACTTTTCTAAGAAAACTAATAATTTTTTATTACACTTAGTTTAAAATCAAATTTGGATTTCAATACATAAATAATTAATACCAATTAATATTACTAACTTTTATAGAATATAATAATTTCATTTTATTTACTGCCTTTTAAAGAGAACTAATCTTATTTACTTATAATAGGACCCCAGACATCTCATATACAGTAGTGGTGAAAAAAACTGGCACTTTTATTCTTTAATTTTATAATCAATAAAAAACTTTAAAAAATAGCTTAAATGATCTGAAATTTTGTACATATATTCTTAAAGGACCCTGGATATCTAATATATAGGTCATAAGAGATCTGCATGAATTTATGGGTATTTTGCTAC
>JADRCO010000618.1:0-29550 GCA_021464525.1 Rhizophagus sp. LPA8_4_AMF
CGCGCCACACAAGTCACGTGGGGGTGGAAAAAGTGACGGTGATACTGGGGAAGATGGTGCATCATCCCAACATCACGTGATTCGCGAAAAACTTTTTATTGGCTAACATTTTTTGGCGAAAAATCAAAATCTTTTCACTTCGCATTTATAATAGTTTCCCTTTAATTTAACTAAATAAAAATACTCAAAATTAATTTTTGTAATATTTAGTTATTTAGTCACATTCTGTAATAATATATTTGATTTATGGTTGCTACAAACTTTTTTTTAATTTGCTTCATGAGGTATAAAATGAAGTAATAACAAAGTGCAAATAAAAGAATTAAAGACGAAAAGCAAAATCAAAGATAAAAAGTTTCAAATGAAGCTGTTATAAAGGGTTAGAAGAATCATGAGTAATTATATCCATAATAAAGCCATCAAGAATAATTAACGAAAAGATAGAAGATCAAGGGTAATTACATCCCAAACAAAGTCATCAAAAATAATTAATGTAAGCTTTTCAAAATAATGAAAGTCCAAGACCGTTCCTAAAAAAAATGTTAGTAATGTTCTCAAATCAGAAAAACAAAGGAACGCGTTGCCGGTGTTGGAATTGTAAAATAAATGATTACGTAATAGTATAAATTAATATCACGTGATGTGGTGTTGACACTACTGGGGATTATTAACGATATTTATCTGTTGATAAATATTGATAATAGTTCCTGGTGATAAGTATCGAAAAATGATAATTATCGAAAATGTCTATTGCAATTATTAACGTTCAATTATTTTTACATTAATATTTATAATATAAAACACTAGTTGCGTTGCAACAGGATTACCGTAAATGAGTTTAAATCAATATAAAATTTTTTTTTTATATTTGTTTTATAATATTAACATGCTTTTTAATTTTAAGTAAAAAAAAATATACTTATTCTAACCAATAAAATCATACAAAGCATATTTATTCAAAAAAAATATTATATTGCCAATCCAAACCTAAGAGGTGAAAGAATGAAAAAAATTAGTAAAATAATAAGAAATAAATTATTAAAATAAAAAATTACGCTTACTGTAGGACTGCACCATTGATCCGATCTGTCTGTAAATTTTTTTCTTTTCTTTTCTTTAGTTGTTTTATCTATATATAAGAACGAATTATTAAACTAAATTGTTAATAATATTAATAAAATTAACCACGTGAAATCTATTGTTTCTATGAATTCTAGAAAATAAAAATAATTGTACATTGTACATTAAAGAACTGATCACTGACCCATATCTAAGAAAATAAATAATAACGATGAAATACCTATACATGTATAAAAGTAAATAAAAAATTCCATAAAATCATATAATAGGTTATATAAAGAGAAAAACTGAGATGAAAAAATATTAAAAATTCAGTTTTAAAAAATTGGAAAAAAAACCAAAAAAATTAATATAAAAAAATCAGGTCTAAAATTAAAAAAAAATTGTTTGTCCTTACAGGAAGACCAAAAAAAAGTCATTAAAATAAAATTATCAATTAATAATAGCCGCCTGATCGCATTGTCCTAAGTGGGTCGGAACTAAAATTTGTTAAATAAAAAAATAATAAAAATAATAATAATCTATAATTAAAAAAATATCAACTTTTTTCGTTAGTTTTTTAATGGGATCAAAATTTCATTAAAATTTCCATGGCGCCAGTGTACACGCATTTCATGATACACAATTTAAATTATTTATACAATAATCCTAAGATACTTTATTAAACCAACGGGGAAGAAGATAAAATGTCGTGTAAGCAAATCAAAATTGTAAAAAATGAGAAAAACTATATAGAGTTCCGCTAAAACGAAAACGTAACCTAAAAAAAATTAAATTTACAGTTTTTGAGAAAAGTGGTTAATTTAGGTGAAAGGGAAGATTGAAAGAGGAGGAGGAAGCGAAAGAAAGGGAGAGGGAAAATGAAAGAAAGGAAGAGGGAGAGACGGGAAGTAAAAAATATAGACTGTCAATTCATCTAATTACTATGTACTTTAATTTACCTAGTAGTCTAGTACTGTACATAATTTGACAGAAGCTTATAGACAGTGTGATATTTACCGTACACTACAATATACGTCAGATTACTCACATTTCGTGCTTGATAAAATTCAAAGTCTGAACAAAAATTATTTCGTGTATTCGTATTTCTAGGTCTGTTAAATAAAGGGTTAAGGTTCTGCAATTTGAGTTGCTCTCTGAACGTATTCATTATTCTTATAAACAATATCACCACCGTGACGGTAAGTCTTGTGTCAACTTGTTACATTCCTTCATTTGTATTCTTCATTTTCTAACTAGTTTGACCATTTCTAGTTCTCGTTTCTTATTTAAGAGAACAAAAAAAACAACCATACCGCGGATTTCTGGCTCTTTATCAAGATGAAATTATAATTTCATACGATTTGGGCTGGTCGATTTTTGAAAGCTGCTGAAGATCATTATGAAAATCTGAAGAAGGTGCGTTTTTTTTTATTTTACAAAGTGTGGGCAACTCCTGATTACCTGCCGCGCTGATCGGGAGAATTACTGGGTTTTGATACTGGTATCCACTCCAGGTGTTCTTAATTTGGGCGCCCAAACTTTGTTGTTGATAAAGGTCTACTGATTTCACCTCCAGAATCAGTTATGCACCTTCCTTTATTACTAAATAAAAAAATGATGCACCGCTAACATTATTCCCATATAACAGGTAGATTCGTGATGGTTTGAAAAATTATTGGAAAAAGATAATTGAGGAACGTGAAAGCCTGAAAGGTGTGGAAGGGTGAGTGGATAAATTATGAAATTCTTGAGTAATGGTTGTATAATTCACTGACTAAGCTATTACTATAGAATCCCACTATAAAACGAAAGACTGAAGATAAAGAAAATGTTCACCATGGACAAAAAGAAAGATTTCTTCACCTTCAATTCTTCCAGAAGAGGCACCATCATCATCTTCTTAGATTCAGATTACTTTATCTTCAATTCTTTAAGAAGAGATCTCTTTATCGACTGTTATATGCAATACTCTACCAAATCTGATCTATCTTGAGTTGCATGATAAGTCAAATTCAAGTACCAAGTCCACTGAGCAACTATTTCCCAATGAGATCGCAAATTGGGTGGGGTTTGAACAGGAAGTAAGAGCATGGAAACCAGAGGAGGATATCAAATATCTAAAACCAACGTTCAAGTAAGTGTCAGAAAGTCACTTGCGAAAAGGACATTTGGACTGCATCAGATATTAATATATTTGATGCATTAATACCATTGGATCAATCCATTCTTTTTTTGGATGGTCGTGCCTTAAAGGAAGGATACTAGTACGATCGGACAACCAGACTTTGTTATAGTAAATGGTAACATAGTACTACTCGTGGCTTGGGAATGCAAACCTAAGTGTATTTTGCAAGTACCTCAAAATGAGGATATTGTCTTCCTCTACTATCAGGAGAAGAAAGATCGAGAAGGCCCATTTGTTTATTCAAAAAAATGCCTCAGTATTTGACCCTATAAACAAGATATATGGCTATATGTGTGCCAATAGTTTGAGGTAAACAAATCCATTTCTCCTTTTATTTTATTTAACATTAACAGATTTTAACATGACTATTTTATTCTATAGGTATGGCGTTCTTTCAACGTAAGACCAAACGTGGTTCCTTAAAAGGGAAGTATATAAAGTAGAGGAAGAAAACATTAAGTATATCGGGCTTTATTAAAAACACATCAACGGACACTACATTACTTAGATCCGTCGCTTACATTATCAACCTCGCCTCTAATGATCGTTATGCACCCTTCCTTAAAAACCCACAATGATTGCTAACAATACCAATGGAGGTGATGAAGTTGACAATGAATCTTCTGACGATGGAGACTTTAAGTATAAGGGAAACTTACCCCCAAGAGAACAAAATGTTCTAACTCGAAGTAAATGCCGCAAGGCACTTGAGTCTTCAGATATTATTAATGTAGAATAATGCTGTATCAACCACATTCCTTAATGGGTCCCAATATAACATTAACTCAGTTCGGTTTTGTTCCACTTTAATTATATTATGTAAATACTATTACAGGATCGCGTATAACTATTACTTGCAGCAATCTAGTATTCAAAATCACTACAAAATTAATATATTGTAAATTAGCTTTAATTAAATAATAATATTATTTTTTTAAATATTTGTTCAGCATTATCATACTTTAACACTAAAAAATTACTGCCGATAACGAAAAGGTTCCAAAGAAATATAGCCAAACACTATTAAAATAAGAATAAAATCAATATTTCGAAAAAATAATGTTACCGCATGTGATTTGCAATTGCAAAAGGAAAATTTGATACATACTAAGATCCAATCCTTGTTCTATGCGAAGTAGTTTATGAAGTCAATGATGGTATACTGTGCCACATTTTCTTTCAAGTGTGACCCTTCATGATTTTTTTCGTATAATGTGCATGGTACGTGAGACATAACCTTGCTCAGACAACGATGTTATTAAAGTAGAGATTATGACTATGTTCGTATCACTAAATTCATGATACGTTTTATGAATTACCACCGAGTTACCTACACCGAATGAACACTGATTAACACTGAATATAAAAACTACGTGATCATACTGTATTAACATAAATACGTTATAAAATAGTTATGATACCAACTTTTGCAAAAAAAGAAATAACCCAAGAAACAAATTAATGATAGTTTTGTACGACTAACTATTGTTATGTTTTCGCATTTTATGCGAGTTTAAGTTATCTAACCGTTTGCATTCATATATGCATTGGTTACAACAGTAACGTATATTTGTATGTTGTTCGGTGATATTTCAGATAATGTCTTGTCCGAGCCTAAACTTTTATTGCAGATTAAACAAGTAAATTACCCCTCTGTTGGCGTATTATTATTAATATATTCTTCAAGCTCTAGTTGAAACTGATTAAAGTAATAGTAGCATCAATAGTGTCTAGTGAAACATGAAGTAAAATATAAACATAAGTACATTACTTTATAACTTCTCAACAAGCATAATATGATCTATTGAGTTTTATCCAAGGAGGTACTTACTTATAATATTATCCAATGAGCGCAGTTCATCAGTATTTTTCTTTTCCTCATCAATATTTTTCTCTTCCTCATATCAGCCGATTGGCAAAGGTTACACACAGCTAAAAACCCATCAAACATTATTAAAATATCACATGTTATTTTTCCAATCGGCGGATATGTCGTCAATATTTTTTTCGTTGTTCGAGTCCCTTGTTATTTGCTATGATAAAAAATAAGTATTCGGCATGTAACTGAATACCGTCAAAGATGACAGATTTTTTTATTTATTAGATTATCACAAATAGTATCCATGCATCTGCTATTCTTCTTTTTCGTGTTCTTTTAACAGATGTGTCATCTTTTCGTTAAGTTGATCAATTACAATATTTAAGTTCGCTTCACTGTCTATATCCTGAGATTATAAACTACTAATCTTCCTGAAATCCGAATTCTGTTATATTTGAGTGATTTAAAGAATAAAGAAAATGTTTCTGTAATATGATGGAAACAGAACTCTTACCTCGTTTTTGTTCTATTTCGTTCACTATGTTTTTACCGGTTCTTTGAGTTGAAAATGATATAAGAAATACTTTTCACAGTGACATTAAAAACAATAAGCTATTAGCTAGATTTAGAATTTCTTGTTCTTTTTTTAAACGTAGAGGTAACTTACAAAAAATGACAACTCAATAAACATAACGAAAGAAATAAAATTTAACGGAGAAAATACTGAGATTTGAAAAATATACACAGTATGAGTAGCTGTCGTACCATGGCGCAGCGAAACGTTTGTGAAAAATCACGTGACTTTTTGTCACGCCACCGATTTTTACAGTTCTTGGAACGTGAATTTTTGACGATATCCTATTTGTCACATATCGCCATACATTTTCCTTTTTACGATGATTACTCGGAGTTTTATTCCTTTGTGGTACCAATACACATTACCATATATATATTGAACAATAAACGATTATGTCCAATAAATTATACTTCTTTACGATGGAACCTCAAATGTACAATGGAACTGCGCATCCAGAAGTGTGGTTAAATAAATTGAAATTATTTTGTTATCAAAATAATATTACAGTAGATGAAAATATATTAAAATTTTGCAAAACGTTAATTCATCCGTCGATTAATGTTTCAGAAGCAAAAACTTTTAATGAAGTTATAAATATTATAAAATCAGATATTTCTTTTGAATCTTTTAAAAATTCTATCAAAAGAAAATTAAATAGATTAAAATTTGACAACGGTAAATTTAAAAATGAAGAAGAAATTTTAAAAAATTTAAATAATTTTCATCAACTTTGTTATGAAGCAGAAATTAATGAATTTGAAGAACAAAAGAGATTATTTATGAATGCATTATCAACATGTTCTATTCAACATAAATTTATTTTTGATAATTTAAAAAATATTAACTCAATGAAAGAATTATTAAAATATTTTGATCAAAGTTTATTAAAAGAAAAAATTAATAATGGTTCATGTATTGCTTTAAAACATGTTGCAACTGGAAAATATTTGTCTAGTTGTGGTGATATAAAATATCAACAAGGTTCAAAATATCCAATTGTTAGTAGTAGCTGTATATAACATTGTTTTTATTATCATTATTATTAATAATTCATTTGTTGACTAATAATTATTAAAAATTTTAGGTATTTGTGGGACAAACATTTCTAGTACTTAATTCTATATGGATTATTTCCACAGTTGATAAATTATCAAATAAACCTTCTGAATCTGAACCTGTTTTTTATGGAAATAATTTTTATTTGATTCATAAAGCCACTGGAAAAAAGATAGATATAGACCAAAGGTATAAATCTCCTGTATCTCAAAATGCTGAAGGTATAAATGTGACATTTTTGTTTATTATTTTATTTATAAATAAAATATATATGTATATATTTTTACATTATAGTATCTATTGCATCCTATAAGAATGCGAGATTTCAACTCATAGCGACTAATTCAGCAAAAAATAGCACCGGTAATAATGATTGTATACTATCAAAAGATATAATTACTTTAAAGAATTCTGAACATTATATTTTACGAAGTCACGAATTCACATTTACTAATTATAATGAAACTTATCAAGAAGTTATCGGTCATAATGAAAGAATTGGTGGAAATGATGAGGTATGTTTATTTATTAAAGTTTATAAATATTTTTTACTTACATCAATGATCTATAATTAAATTATAATTAAAATTTTATAGTGGTGTATTGAATTGGTTGAAGATGACATTTTAGCAAATTTATGATTAAATTATAGATTGTAGTTAATTATGAACAAATGTAACGGTAAGATCTTTGTAAAATTTTATATTTATTCACGTGTAACCTATTTTACTGCAGCGGAATTAAGTGATAAGAATATTTAATAAATTATACATTATTAACATTAATTATTATTAATGTTGTTAACGTTATTTATTATTAATATTACTAATATTTTTATCGTATATAAATTCAAAAATATAATACAATAGCTCCATTAATCCTAAAACTACATATCTCTATAATAAAATTAAGTTTTTATGCTCATTTTTGAATTATATATTCGTTAATATTTTTTGATCTAATGTTTTATATTATGCTTCTATTTTGGCATAAATATCCCGTAATGCATATTATATTTCACTCTCAATAAATGTACTTTATTATTTTTAATCGATAGCGCAAAGTATTATTTGTTGCACAAAATAACTAATTGTAAGTGATTTATTATTTACACATGTGTAATAATTTTATTTGAATGTTTCAGGTTATTTTGAAATTACAGCTTTAAAAAAGGAAATTCTAAAAGTGAAAGGGACCGTATGGCTGCAATTGCGTAAATTCCACAAAACATAGCCACCTGCTACACCTACTAGGAAGATCAGTGATTTTTGAAATCTTTCACATGTTCATTATAATAAAGTTAAAATAAATAAAAGAAAAATCAATCAATAATATATATAGCGATTGAATTTCTCTCGCTTCTCTTTTGCATTCTTGTGATTTTATTTCTTTATATTGTGAATAAATAATAGACTAAATTAATGGTTCTATTTAATACAAAATTTATGTTTTATCGCTCAAAGAAGAAATAAATAATAATTTTATTTATCATTTTTGTTAGTAAGGATAGGTGTATTTTCTACATTAACCAATTAAATTTTATTTGTAAGTTTATGAAATTAAAAAACAGCCTTAAAAAAGAACAACCAGGAATATCTTGTAATAAAAATGCTTTGTGGCAGTTTTAATGAATTATACAAAACATAGCCACCTGGAATGAATTTTTCAGCCTTTCACATGTTCACAAATTTTAAAAATGATAATGATCGCAATAGATTACCATACTATAAGTGATTATCACTGATTATACAAACAGTATCGGTTGTTTAATTACTCTGTAATTTTGAAGGCGGTGATAAATTTAGAATAAATACTTCCTTCTTGCATTCTAGTATATATATTTTCTTACCATGGATTAATTTAACAGTTCTACTGATTGTTTTCATACTAGATAATAGTTTAAAGAAAGAATTTTATTCACATTTCTGTAAATATGCAATTTCTATTTTGAACCAAATATGGTTTTCTTATAATATTGAATATGAAGAATATTAAATTTAAATGGATACTAGAAAATATCATTATTATTAGAGAAATTAGGAATATAAACTTAAAAATAAAAATCAGTAATATCTTAAAGTAAAATAGGCTGTGTAGCTTCAGTAATACTTCAGTTATATGAACACAAAACACAGCCACCTAGCATTGTATAAAAAGATATAAAAAGGAAGGGAAAGATTAATAATTTTAAAATCATTCACATATTTACATTCTCACACTTTTTATAAAATGATAATAGTACTGCATACTGCAACAGTGTAATGTACTGATATGCCTTACTTCATCATCAAATGGATAATACATATACCTTAGTCAAAGATCTTTGACGATCAGTCACTCACCACCGTTAAAGATCAGCTTAAGCAGGTCAACCCCAACTTTGCAAGAAATTCGTTAAAGTCCTTTTCTATTATAGACAAATGAGATCATTACTTTCTTTAAAAATGCCCGTCCATTATTTGACAATATCAAGAGAGGTAGCATTTTGTACACTTATTTAATTTGTTATCTATTACAACAGACTAGCTTGAGCCAGAAGGGAAGTGAGTAGATGATAATATACTTGAAGAGCTAGTTAGCCAGTATACTTGTGATACAGAATTAACAAATTCAGAAATAGGTGCCTTCAACTATTTGGAGCTTGCTTATCCATTGAATTGAAACTCCATTATGGTTTGTCTCCATTTATGCTGATAAAGAAAAAATTTAAAGAAATTTGTTCCGGTGCTATTAATGTTGGCAAGGATTTACATATTTTACTAGATTTTTTTCTAAAACTACCTCAAGAACCTCCTTTGCATGACAAGGCCAAGGAGTATTAGTTTATATTACAAAGTATTTTTATTTATTAAATTTACATTAATACTCATTAGGGATGAGTGTAAATTTGTACTTCCTTACTTTTTAATAAAATAGACAAGGCTGCATTGGCTTAAAATATAAACAATAATTTTAATCCTCCCCCTTCTACTTTTTCTTTTCATGTTACTACTCTCAATATCCAAGGCCTGAATTCAACATCAAGCAAAAACAAGTTATTAAATTAGAGCAAATTTCTGTATTAGGCCTATCTGAAACTAAAATCAACAAGTCACTATCAAAGTTTGTTTACAAGCATTTAATTTAACTATATCGTCTTAAGGATTTTATAAAGAAATCTCAGTTGAAAATATAATTTTCTTCTCTTACATTCTATTACATTTTCAAAAAATTATAATATTACAAATTATAATAATTCCTCTCCTTTCCCACAAAAGACCCCACAAGACAGAATAGTTGAGTTACAAAATTATATTATAGGACAAGAAGAAAAAATCAAGGGATATAGGCATAATAATTTATCAGAAATTATCCAAAGTGATACTATATCATCACCAATTTTGATCACTCCATCAAGTTACTCATGATTCTAGTTCTTTAAGACAGATAAGTACATATGAATCACATACAACTCTAAATAATTATTTTCAGAAAATTTTTTCAAAAATGATACTAAAAAAAAGAGATATCATCAAAACTTATAAATAGAAATTGTTCAAAGATCAATCAGGGTGAAATTATTTCACATTTACTTTGGAATATAACACTATAGCTCACTTTTTACCAAAGTAAATCTATTATATCACAGAATCAAGAACATTATGTATTTAGACAAAGGTATCATCTATTAATATGACATATCATGCACAAGCATTTTCACATTTTTCATATGAAGATTCAAATGAAAAATTGATCATAGTTGATATGCAAGGTAAAATTATACTTTAAATTATTACATAAAAGATTTATTTAGTTGTTAAATCTAGTGGTTAAATGGGCAAAAAACTCCATGCATATATGCATTATTTCCCAATGTCTTTATTTGTAAATGTCAAGAACTTCAATATTAGATAATGTGATGAAAGGCATGTGTCATTAGTTTTTTATTTATATTTATAAAATAAATAAGACATTTTTTGATAATATGAAGGGACATGGAATTTTAAATATTACTTTTAATATTTCTGATGATACAATATTATGCCAGCAATTAGTAAAATCGAAAAAGGATTTTCAGAATGTAAATATATGGAATCTAAGAGCAGTAGATAGTCATTAGAAGGTGAAAGATCAGCTTAAAGAGTGTGAAGAATGACAAACCAAATTCTATAATAAACTCCTGGAGTTACAAAACTTAAGAAACTCTCTCTCTAAAGGCATTTTAGTATTCATCACTAAGTGACAATTAATATGTTTTTTTCATATGTGGCTTGTCTGGTGGTGATATATATATATATATTGTATGTGTGGTTCACCGGGTGGCAATTAGTATATTTTTTATAGAATTTTTTCTCCATGAGATAGAAAGATATGATTTATGATATTACATTACAGCTACATTAACTCTTTAGAAGATTATAATAATAGAACAGTAAAAAAGATAGTTGTATATAATACAATATATTTATTATATTATACCACATAAGAAAACATAAAGAAATATTTCTGGATAGTGTGGTTATAGATATATAAAGTATATGGACAGAAGATAACTAAAAAGTGTTATTATTGTTAAAGATTCTATCAATGTGGCTGTTATTGATAATTATCTTGAGTTTCATCAAATCAGAAAAGAGGAAGCATGAAGAGTCAAAGTAGAATAAGAGAAAATATATAGAATGATTCACAATCCACATATTATGAATAACATTATTATATACTTCTAGTGGAACATACTATCAACATCAGATATTTGAATATAATAAGTATATTGATGAAACATGTGAAATAGTTAAAAATAGATAAAATTATTCTTTAAGAAAAATAACAATAGAAAGAAGTAAGAAACAATTTTCCTTCTTCAAAAACAAATTAAATGAAAATATTATTAAATTATGCAAATGAAATATCATATTTTAATATTTACTTAATCCTATTAATATTTTAAATTAACTTTATATATTGATACATTTTTTCAGTTTTTTATCATATTTACAATATTCATTTCTATTTTACTTTTTATAATTTCCATTAATATTGATATTAAAAAAAATTATTCTATTAAAAACACTTAGTATAAAATACTTAATTTGCATTTTCTTTTTACAAATGATTCTACTTATAATCTCATATCTCTAAACTATAGAATGGTGAATTTGGAGTTTCTATTAATACACAGACAATCAACAATATAATTTTGAAAAAGCAAAACAAGTAGTTCAATATAGAATACTAGATTAATATACTGTATGATAGGGCAAATCAAATTTTAATCTTATTCAGAATTGGGTAAAAGAATCAATAAGCCTTATAGTGAAACTTTTAAATAAGTTTTTAAAAAATAAGTGTATAATAGAATAATATCTAATAAGAATTAACTAATAACAATTAAATGCAAATGAAAAAATTAAATTTCAATAATCTCAAGTTCATATCAGTCCATTTATCATTTATAATATATAATTTTAAGGTCTTATTTAGAAAATGTAATAGAATTAAGTAACTAGAAAACAATATATTACACTAAAAGTTTAAGGAACAGTAGAAGGAATTGAACAAAAAATGATACTGAATTTCCTGTTATTAGAGATTGTGGTTGGCAGTTCCTAAAGCCAGAATGTTAAAATTTAACTGAACTTATTCCATATGAAGTGCAAAAACCAAAAAATGGACTTGTACTAAAAGCAGAATGGAGTGTTAATATTAACAGATTTATTTCATATTCTGTAACTATATATTAGAAAGACTATAGCTGTGATATAGTTTATTAGCAAGACATAAAAATATAATATAATCTACCTTTCTTAATATTTGTTGAAAATAATACAATATCAGTAAATTTAACTACCGATTTGTGGACTGGTAGAAATAGGCAAGGGTTTTTAGGTTATACATTTTTTTGCATAAAAATTTTGCTATTCAAGAAGTTATTCTTACAATAGAATATATTAAGTAGTATCCACACACTTTTGAGCTGATTATACAAAAATTTGGTAATACTACAAGTTTAACAAAATATTCAGTCATCTAACCACTAATCAATGATGTATGATAAATAGTATTGCAGAAAGAGAAATCAATACAACCATCCTAGTTCAAGTTTTGATAACAAAAGACAGTTGGGAATTTTTATTTATGATGATGAAAAATCAAAGAAATGTCATTATATTGAAGGAAATCACTACAATCAGTCCCAACGTAGCTACAATACAATATTTTGGAATCAAAGTATTGAAATTGTTATTTTATTAGTTAAACTCTTTCTGCTAGAAAATCTTTCTTGTGAAAAATTTTCTATACTTGTTATTTTTATATACAAGAATATATAATCTTTTAGAGAAAACAACTACAAAATGTATACAACATCATCTGAGAAATTTACTAGCTTATACATTTGAGAGTTTTTGCCATCATTAAAAAACTTTTATTATTACAAATAGCAATTTCTCTACATAAACTTCTTAAAATAACAAATAGAATTTATATCTGCGTTTATGGATGACTGGATGACTGGATGATATACAGTTCCAGATGAAAAAATAAATAAAATATTGTGTAATGAAAGTATGAAAATAGAAAATTTAATAAATAAAGAACACCAATCAGAATCATTGCTTCAACAGAACCAACAATTTCACAGCTACAGCTTTTCTAAATGACAAGAGAAAATGCCATAATGAAAACAGGAACAAGAAAATATTTTCATAAAACTATTGATATTAAAGCTACAACAAGATAGTAATCTTTTTTTAAGGTAAAAAAAGCCAAGAAAAAGGTACTATACCTAACGTGATAACAAGTTATTAACAATGAATAAGTTGGACTTGATTTATGGTATCTTGCTTATACCAGAAATACAGTATATTATTGATCAGTATGTTAAAATTGAGCAAAAATGTTTAAATTATCTTAGGCTAAAATACTAAATCAATCAGCATTTCATGCTGAAATGCTATAGATGCCATACATACTGGTGATACCTTCCTAATGGACGTATGCTATTTGTAATGAAATTTATGTGAATAAGATCAAAGCTCATCATGGATTTAATGAAGAATTGAGTAATATCAGAAATTGTATGGAAAATTCAGAAGAAACTTGTGAATGTGCTATGAAAATTATTGATATGCCCACTGCACTAATCAGCCTAATATGGATTTGAATTCTAAAATTCAGCAACACCAAAAGGCAAGAATCCTGGAATGTATTTTGCACCTATCACTGATGAAGAGACTGTGCTATTACGCAGATTCTCTGCCCATGATGATATGGTGTGTGTCACCAAAAATGTCATGGTACAAATGAAAATACTCTACAATTTCATCAATAATCAGAAACCAAATGAACTTATACAACGAAAAAGGTTAGTATGTAAATATGGATTAGTTTGATTTTAATTAGACAGGATAATTGAACTTTTCCTTAGTTATTTAGTTGTTTTATAGGTGTATCAGAGGTAGAATAGGTTGTTCTTCACTTTTCCTTGTTTCCCTTTTTCATGCCTCATATTTGTACTTAGGTTTAGACTATTTATGAATAAGCATTTTGGTATGTAATAGCTGCATTTACAGCATCTATTTTTTTCAATAAAGTGAGATGTTGAAAAAATTTTTTATTGTATTATACTGAATATTCAGTATTATTTAAGTATGTATAGTTAAAAAATGATAATGTAAATTTGAATATATCATATATATTTTTTTTAGAAACGAACAAGTTCAAAATAAACCACATTCCATATATTTTACATTTTACAATCCTAACTTCCCTTTAAACATGCAATATGATTTTATTTATTGCTTGACTTTGTAAAAAATATGACCCAAAAAAATTCTACTTAAATAAGGAACAAAAAAAATATATTCTCAAAAAAAAATATATGCCGTATAGTGATAAGGTTACATAGTATTGTGAAATATAAATATTATTTGCAAGATTCCTTTTCTAGTAACAATAAAGTTTCCTTTTCATTTCAAAGTCTAAAAGTTATCAAAATAACAGTATTTATAAAATTCAATCACATTATTTAAAATCAAGTTTTTCAGGTTTTCACGGTTAAAATTTTTACAAACCTGGTTGGATGACGGTACTTCGATGGAAAGTAATCTGTATCATTTACTTACACCTGAGCGAATAATCTCCTAACTATATCCTTCAATTCTTACAATGCTAGCGTTCTGAGAGCTAAACATTTACTAAATTAAGTCGTGTATAGACAGCAACATAGGCATATGTTGTTATCATTTATCATGCTCTTATGTAACATCATCTTATTATTTTCATTAATACACTTGCACAATTACATTTGAAAGAATTGATAAGTTAAAATAGAAACATAAGCAAGTTAAAAGAAATGTTCAAAGATTAATTCCAAGTTATTTATTATTATGAAAGATCAATGAAAAATAAGTGAATATATCTGATAATCTTCCACTATTAAAGGATGAATATGCTTTTATATGGTGAGACTTTGATGTTGGAGGGTTGTAGCATATTATCTTGTTATACATATACAAATAAGCCTATTGTAAATTTGAACAATGTTGCATGTTTATTTACCAATTCACCTTTACTTATTTGATGATTATTTTGAATGATTTTCAACACATCATTTATCTTCTAATATCATTTATCATATTGATAAATCAGAAATGTCAGTTGATGGAAATATTTTTAAAGCTATTAGTTGATGTAAAAAAAGTAGTATTTTGATTATTTGGTAATATAACTAATATATCATTCAAAAGATAATAAAGGTAATGCTAAAAATATTTATATTTTAAACCAATTAGACCTAAAGATTGATTTTCAATTTGCTAATTTTTTAACCAATTTTTAGGGTCAGGTTCAAAGAATGCTTATTGATATAATAAAAAATTTCCATACTATGAGCGAGTAGAGCCATTATAAAGAAACAATTTACTATATACTAATAGTTTGAAATCTTATGCTACTTGTTTTTTATTAAATTTTTTAGACAAACTCTTAAAAAGAGATCGACAATAAAATTACTATATTGACGTTACACATACTGTATTATCATATACTTACCAATAAGCACAAATCTAAACAAAATAAGTTTGTCCTATGTGATACAAAATTAATAACTATATAAATCAAACTGAAAGTATTTTCAACAATTTTAGCAATGGATCCTGGAATGTATAACGGAACCATACACCCAGATGGATGGCTTAAGAAAGCCTCAAACATATGATATCTTAAAAATGATTCATCTGTCTATTCGTATCTCAAATAAATATGATATTCTTACATCTTTAAAAGAAGATGCTTCCTTTCATGTGTTTAAAAACTGCGTTAAGAGAAAATTACAAGCGTTAAAATTTGATCCTAAAGGGACGAAAATCATATTTTGCAATTCATTTGTAAATTTCGTGAATATTGTTATGAAGCAGAAATTAATGATGTAAAGGAAAAAATAAAATATTTATTGGAAAAAATACCAGAAAATTCTTTTCAGCATAAATTTATTACAAGTAATTTAGAAAAAATCAAAACATTAGATGATTTAATAAAATATTTGATGAAAGTTGTTTTGAAGAATCTAAAATAATTAAGTACGGTTCTTGCATAACTTTAAGACATATTTCAACCGGAAGATATTTAGCTAGTTGTAATATACATTATGAAACAGGTTTTAAAGAACAAATGGTTAGTATATTTGCATAAATCGTTCTTTTTTATTCTTTTGTTAATTGAAATTTTTTTTCTTAGGTATTTACAAGCAAAAAATATCCAGATTCCAATGCTTTATGGATTGTTTCAGATTTTGTTAAACAAAAAGAAAAAGTTAATGATCCACTTATTTATGGGAATGTATTTCATTTACTACATAAAGAATCTCGTAAGAAATTATATCCAAGCACTTTATATGAATCTCTCGAAACTAAACTTTTAGAAGGTATGATTCGTGGGCTATTTAGTTATATTGAACTATTAACCAATGAATTTTTTATCTTAGTGTCTTGTCGTAATTTGGTGGTTCGATTAGAACATCCATTGTACGCATTGTGGAAGTGCATAAAACGAGAAAATTCAAAAAATCAAACAGATAATACAAATAATTATGTAAATACAAAAGATATTATTAATTTGCAAAGTGATAAAAATGGTTCAGTATTACGTAGCCATAATTTCACTTTTGATATTGACGATGAAATATATCAAGAAGTTGGCGTCCATTATGAAAGAATTGGTGGAATTGATGAGGTATGCTTAAATAGCCAAATTTTATATTTTAATTAATTATTAATGCTTAATAATTATTTTATATTATAGTGGTGTATTGAACTTGCTGAAAAATAGTTGTATAATGATGTATGTATAACATACTTTTTTGTTCGTAAGTTTATTTTGAGAAAGAAAGTGAGAAAATAAGGATAGAGGAAAGGGAGAGTTGCCTAATTTTTACGTTAAACCATCGATCATATGACGTTCATGATTGCTTTATAAAATCAAGATTATTCCACTTCAATTAAAGTAATGCAAGCAAAACCTAGACTTTGATACTATGCCATCCATTGGCGCTAAGGTGTGTACTTGAATAATTCTCTCATCGAATATGGCATATGCAACGAAACGATAGGAGTGGTTACAGATGTCAATCCTACAGAACAATCTGCATGGGTTGCGTTCTCATAGACATTTACAAGCAAACTCACTATAAGTAATTCTCAATGTACGCAATTCCCCTATAAAATTGTTTTGTGCTCACCGTACACAAAACCCAAGGATCGACCTTACAAAAAGTATCTCTTGCGTTGGATTTTAATATTTTATCCCCCGGCCAAGCGTATATTGCCCTCAGTAGCTAGGTGTACCACCTGGGATAACGTCAGTATTTCTCACCCTAACAGTTTGGCATTCATTGTCGATCCCGGCATCATTCTAGGTTAAATACCATCGCTACTGCAAACCCTCAAGTATTTTCATACCCATTTTTTATTTTTTTACGTATAAAAAAAACAAATCCATTCATTTTATTTAATCTTTTATTATTAAAAATCTAATGTAAATTAAATTTATACAGTGCATCGAACTCGATTGTGATTATGTTGTCCATAAATAAACCATATACGTTGACATGTACGCTATGTGCTACAAACCAACTCACTTCTATTGAAACAAAATACGGGAGGAAAATCACTTAATAAGCTGTTGATCAAATTATATAAACTAAATGTTAAAAGAAAAAAATATATACATCATTATAAACATTATAACTTCAACTATATGAAGTAGTCTCATATTGAGCTGTTCTAATAAATCTTTCGTCATCTTCGAGATTTTTGGTATCCCATTGATATTCATTAATTAATTTTTTAATTTCTTCATAAATCTATCCCAGAGAAATAAATTTGCTATAAATATTAGCGTCAAAGTTTTTTTTTTAAAAAAAGGACATCATTCTACATACATTACATTGGGAAATCGTGTCTTTGATATGATTCACTGATGTGATAATATGTAAAATGACTCGATTTCACCCAATATCTAAAGTAAAGTGAAAAATTAGAACTAATCTTTCACAAACGTTCTAATATTTCATAAGGCTTTTGCAAGGCTGATGGATTTCAGGCTTCAACTTCAAGTACAAAAAACAGAAGATACACATAATACAGTGATACCTCTCTAAGTGCACCCCCCTTGGGACCATAGTAAAAAAATAGTAGAATGTGCACTTAGAGAGGGTGTGCATTTATAGAGAGTAAAATATTAAGAGCTCTTATAAGTTGGGACCAGGCCCACCGTGCATTTAAAGAGAATTTATATAGTGCGTGCACTTATAGAGGGTGCACTTATAGAGGTGTCACTGTATATTGTTATACAATTACATTATTCAACTTTTACAAAATAAAAATAAATCAGAAGCATAAATCATGTCTTATTTTTACCATGAACCTTTTAAAAAATATAGTTAAATTAGTGTAGATTCTATCTTTGGAATATCTACCTAGGGAAATGGAAACTGTTGTAAGTCCGGAGTGAAAAAAGATAAAGCTTGCGATTTCATTGGACGAAATCACGTGAGGGACAGTAGAAACTCACATGATCGATCATTTTTCATAGTGCGTATACATATATAGTCCTTCGCTTCGCTCCGGACAATTAAAAATTATTAATGCTTACTTGATAAAGAGCGAATTTTCTTTAGGAAAGATTCCAATTGCATCACCAAATATTGTAAAAGAAATTTTATCCCATCTTTCAAGTGAATATTTATCACTATTAAATTTTTTCAGGAACAGTCCAATAATCTTTACGTCATTATTGCAGATTTTTCTGGCAATTATATCCTCCAACTATGTCCTTTTTAACATTATAAGACCAATTAAATAAACTATGGGGAAATGGCAATTTACATCCTTGATTATTATTGCATCACAATATTGTAATTTGTCAAGATCTTTTTATTGTATTTCCAAGAACTTTACCAAATTCTCGTCGTAATCATTATTTTACATAAGGATAATACTTTGAGATAATATACAATAAAACAAAATAAATTTGCCGTCTGTGACTTAAAAATTTAAATGAATTTTTAAGTGTGAAATCAAATTTATTCAAATAAAATCATATACATTTTCTGTTCTTCCGGCCATGACATCGAGTATATTTAGAGATGGGCACCATGTGCATGACACCATGCAGTGCGTGCTTTGTGCATAACTGCGCATCAAAATACACAAAAAATTAATAATGTAGTTAAAAATAAACTTCCCGCACCCATTATTTATTTAATTATTTTACTGAATCTCTCGCCTAAATTGTATTAAAAAAGTTTATTGTGCATGATCGCAAAATGCAGTATCACATGCATCAATTGCATCATGTGAATTATGCGCATGATATGACTTTAAATGCGCATTTTACCCATCTCTAAGTACATTACCAAGGATTTATTAACGAATTAGCCTCAGTATCACTAGTCTCATAAAGTTTATACCACGTTGTGTATTCATAATTAAATATGCATTATTTGAAAATCTATGTATCCATATTATAAGAACCAATTCACGATTTTCTCCATGATATTACTAATTCATTCGTTCACTTAATAACTTGATGATTAAACATAGTGTTATCATTGCTCACGTAAAAATTGATGATTTTACGGAATTTCCAAGATTCTGAATCAATATAATTATCAAATATTCCTGAGTTATTAATTCATATTCCCAATCCATAATTAGCGTATAAGGATATTTAGTTTTGTCGAAGATACATTTATATTTTCAATTAAATCTATATGTATTACATAATATGATTGTACTGTACCTCATATATTATTCATCAGTTAATGCCAAAATACCATATTTAATGCCATAATGCTAGCGAAATGATTATGTGAGTGCAAAATTTTGTTGGCAATGCAGGCATGACAGGGGTAATTTTATAAATCACTCAATTGGCAATAATAATGTTACGCAGCAGATCACTTGATGATGGTATGTATGCGAAATTCGGTTGAATTTCAGCATACATCTGACCTAATCACCATGTTCGAAATTTGTTGGTAAAAGTTATACTTTAGATAACTTATACCTGGTAAAACTTATAATTGGATAACTTATACCTGGTATAACTTACACTAAGTATAAGTTATACCCACCAAAGAGTTAATATATAAAGAACTCGCTGAACGATGCGTAAAGGAACGAATTTCTTTTTTGGTTTGTTTATTAGTTCTAGTTTTAGATAGTTTTCGTAATTGTCATATTGCAGATCGCTGAGTGAGGCAGCAATATTGTTTATTTTATAATTTTGATGTTAGTTTATTAGTGTTATTGTATGCAGAATGTCACAGATCTTGAATTTATTGTATTGCATATCCGCCGATTGGAAAAATAACGTGTGATATTTTAATAATACTTGATGGGTTTTTAGCTGTGTGTAACCTTTGCCAATCGGCTGATATGGTTTTTCTTATTAAATGAAGTTTACATTTTATTTCGTATAACCTGATAATTAACACTTTTATTTATTTATTTATTTTATGTCACATAGGAGGAGTACAACGTAAATACAATTATTATTTCAATATAACAATAAAGAAAAACGTATAACAATAGACACATTCATCAAGTTAAAAACTAGATCCTTGCTTGATATATCCCGACTGAACGACCACCCATCCGAGGTCGAACAGTGCCCACGAATCCCTCTGATCCCCATAGAAAATTATAAAATAAAACTATCCAAGATAATGAACAAAACTCCCGAAACGAACAAAGCCGGATAATGTCTAAAAATTAAAACCACCTAATTGGAGAAATGATCTTATACTATTTTTTATGAAAAGAGAAAAGGAAAAACTATACAATATCAAACACTAGATACTAGACATAAAATAATGGATGACGAGAAGAAACTCTATGAACATCTAGATAAAATATTGTTCACGTGATCAAAAATGAGCCACTATGCAGAAAGTTCGAAGAAGAAAATAAAAAGAATAAATAGTCCAGATCCGTTTTATAATTCCGAAAGTCATTTTGAGGGTTCGTATAATTAAATGGCAAAGGAGTCCTTCGTCGACGAGGTGGTTCAGTGTCTGAAGAATCAAGGTCGTCAGAAGTAAGATCCCGTGAGGGTAAGTGGCGTTGTCGATAATGCGTGAAGTCTAATTTAGTAATATTATGTTCAATTTTCCATGCTTTCCGTTTAAGTGAACGCAATTTCCATAAATTTGTTTTAAATAAAGTCATCGTATGTTGCATAAACGTGTTTAAGTGTGTATAGAGGTAACGCATTTTCCTGAAATGTGCTCTAAAGTCATGAAATATATCTTTGGTGACATAACTACGTAATAAAAGTAAAGCGTGAAGAGGTAAAGAAGTCGAAGAGTGTGTTTGATCATTTTGTCTCAAGATTCAACCATAAGTCGAAGAATATTTTACTGTGTCTGAACATATTAAAGTGAGTTTGTCTCCATGAGTCGTAAGTAAATTGATTAAGTAATCTGCTAAAATTTTGAACGTCTCTTTAATGGTCGGAAGTAAAACTGGACAATTCCAAAAATGTAAATTAGTTTCTTCTTCTGAATGGCATAATAAGCATGTGGTACGGCCTTTGATTAAGCGCGGGAAATTACGGTCCAATATAGTTAGGGTATGCAAAGTGTTTGTAGATACTTTGATCATCCAAGCTAAGTCTTTAGTTGCTACAGCAGAAGTCCCTATCGGGCTTGTATTGTGTTGGAACCAATTACGTGATGTAGTCCAATGAATTTCATGATAAAACGAGGAGCCGTTTTGATCTTGCGATAAATCGTGAGCTAAATGGTTTTGAACATGCGTTGCCTGAATAATAGTACCCATGGTTTTACGAATATCTCGGTCAATTGGAAGTTTCTTGTTCCAGATAATTAACACAAGTATGCACTTTAAATTAATAAATATTTCTGTTACTATCACGTAAATCGATAGTAATAATAACACTAATAATTATTGAGAATCAAATTAAACTGATATGGCAGAATCCTAGAACTGGTCACTGATTCTACCTGGGTATTCTCATTAAATTGACGTACCGGGCCTGGTGTTGCCAGATGGTTCAGGTTGGTCCCCGCTGGTCAAACGCTACCCCTGGTTGGTAGACAATGGCTATTGGTTCCCTTGTTCACATCGCAGTTGACCTTAGCCTAACAGCTAATGGTGTGCACTGGGAGTTATGCGACCAATGTACCCACCTTCCGTTAGGTAGGTAGGCTAAGGTGGTAGATATAAGGTGTACCCATCCAAGTGTTCAGAGAACAAGTCCGACCATCTGGCGGTTGGGCACTTATATCTTAAATCCAAAGTGGCGTTACCTATCCTTCGGGATTTGTATCTTGGTTACTCTTGTAATTGTTTCGTTTAGAATTCTTTAGATAGTCTTCTTGAAATGTAAATTGTAACTTTGTTCACATTGAGAAATAAAACTAAAAATAAAATAAAAATAAAATATTGAGAATCAAATTTGATTTGTCCAATATAACTCTTACTTGGCACTTCATGCCGAATAACTATTAATTATTGTGTATAATGAGAGAAGAAAAAAAAGCAGCAGAATATTATTTCTTATTTAATAAGTTAAATTAAAGAATGACATTGTATTAATTAGGAATAATATTTATATAAATTATAAATTATTTAAAATAAATCTTGGGAATAAAAATATTAATAAAACTAATTAATATCAAATAATTTGTATTTTTAATATTTAATCATAAACTTGAAATCTAGTAACTTTTTTACAATCTTACTATACAGTACTTTATAACATGTATAATTTATTAGTTATTTATAAAATAATAATGCAAGTATTATTTCACGATAATGTCACCTGATTATTTTGTCTCGTTTGTTTAGCATGAATACTGCTATTTTTCATATCAACAATAGCACTTAATTTACTAAAAACTCCACTAATAATGATTAAAGAACTTATAGTAAGTGTTATAAATGGAACAATATCGTAATTGACAATTAAAAATTTATATATAACCTAATTATAAAAACAAAATAAAAGTAAATATTTAACCAAAATTATGCCAAAAAATTACGTTCAACTTACTTGAATGATTAATTGAGGAATGTCTTCAATAATAAACATAAAAAATCCAATCCATACAATCAATTTTGAGGTTTTACTAGATAAACCAGACTCTTCAGATAAATCGGGTTCTTTAAATAAATCGGGTTCTTTAGATAAATCGGGTTCTTTAGATAAATCGGGTTCTTTAGATAAATCAGTTTCTTTAGATAAATCAGCTTCTTTAAATAAATCAGTTTCTTTAGATAATTCAGTTTCTTTAGATGAATCAGTTTCTTTAGATAAATTAGTTTCTTTAAGTAAACCAGTTTCTTTAGGTAAACCAAGCGGACATAAACTTAAAGTTTCAATATCAATAATACCACATATCGTAAATAATAAAGCTTTTGGTCTACTTTTTTTAAACCAATCTCGAAATTTACCATCATCAAAAGTAATTTTTACTATAAGTACCAAATTAATTACTACCGGGATTATTAAAATTACAAAACTAAAATAAAAAAATTTAAATTTAAATTTAATTATTAAAATTATTAAACCAAACCAAAAAAAAATAATTGAATAAATAAATTTAAATGTCAATACCTTGGTATTTGTAAATTAATTTTTTTACTATCGACAATCGCAAAATAAAAATCCATTGTGAAATCTGAAATAATTAATAAAATCTTTAAACAGTAAAATTTTCCCCTAAGTTCTTTCCATTTTTTTGGATACTTCTTTTTACAAAATATTACCATCGCAATTATTAATGATGTAATGATAACACTAGAAATAAATATGGCCTTGTATTTATCGTATAAATCAACTTTTTTTTAAAAAAAAAGAAAAAAATATTATTGTATATTTTAGAGGAAAAAAAAAGAATGTAAATAATAATTTAACTTACTAGTTATCTGAAATCCATATTCTCTATCCAACATGTAAGTATTATTATATAAGGATATTGAAGTGTAAGATTTAAGTTTTATTAAAATATTTAAATCTTTCATAATATTGTTCGCACTGGATTTAAATGGATCATCTGTTGCACTTATTGAGAATAAGAGTACAACTTGTCCTTGATCAATTTGATATCTTTTGGTTGCCGTTATACGATCTGGACTTATAGAAGCTGCTTCTGATAGTTCAATAGCCAAATTATCTCTAATTTTCCCCCTTTCTTGTTCTGATTGTAAATTTAAAAATGATTTTGAACTTTTCACATCAAGTTTTACTGAACCATACGAATCACCTATTTTAAAGAATTTAATATTAGTTAAATCAAAATTATCCATTTTATTAAACATAAAACTTGCCTGTAATTTGATTTCGAGTCCCTCCTAAAAGATATAAATACATAAATTAATCAATAATTAATTAATAACATTTTAAAGTAAATTTAATTATTGATCCATACCTGTAAGAATAAACCACTTATTTTTCTTGACACCTAAAAGAGGTTCTTCTGTGTTTTTATGTTTCACAAACCCATCTTCAATAACCACATAGTAAAGTTGATTTGGTTTATTAAATGTACTTTCAAAAACATTTACTGTAATTATTTTATCATTATCAATTGTCAAAAATTCCATAGTCTGTCCATTAAATCCTTGACGAAAATAACTTTCTTTTTCATTTACTTCATAGATTGAAATGTTCCCTGAAGAAAGTTCTACAGGTGATTCATATGTAATGCTCAGAGACAGAGTTTGCATAGGAATAGTATCATTGATTTTTGGAGTTGTTGCATGAATAATTGGATTAAAAAAACCGTCATCTATTAATAAATAAAATAATTAGATTGTTATATCATACATATTTCTATCTTGTATAGCTATTAATTCTCTTACCTTCCATGAAACGAGGTAATTCTGAATAGTATATATTCCAAATATTACTTGTACTTTCTTGCTTAATTGCAACAACTGAATTATTTGGCATTGGAGCGTATCGAGTACCAAACTTTGGTAATTCAAAGGGTACAGGAAGATTCCAACTTCCTCGAAATATTTTATTTGTGTCAAGTACATAACCTGATACATTATCATTTCCTTCATTTATTTTATTGTGTATGGTAAGTAAATATCCTATAAAACCAAAGTTAATTTTATCAATACACATTATCTAGTATATTCAAAACAATTTGTATCATACCTCCATTAAATAAACTTGACATGAAAATATGGTCAGAATTAGTTAAGGTTAAACCTCGAATTTCTTTAGTATCCATTACAGAACTATAAATAATAGCAAGATTCAATTAACACGTGACATCCCTTTTAAAGCTAAGAATTATAAATAAACTTACCCATTAGATGAAAAATCTACTTGTACAACATATTGTCCACCATTAATACTAGTATCAGTTACTGCAATAAAGCAAGAATAACCAACAACAATAAATGAATTTCCACATGTAATATCATTAATTTTTAATGGTGGGTTATTAGTATTTTGATAAATCAAAGCCGTTTCCGACACTTTATTCGTTTTAGCTTGAACAAATGTCGCATAAACCCATAATTGAGGATCTACTGGCGATCTAAAAGATGTAGTAGAACCAAAAGTTATGACGCAATATCCATAGCCAATTGTTGGAAATACAATAAATCTTGTTTCGGATTTTATTTGTGCAAATGTAATAGTATTCTCATTAATTAAGGTTATTTGACCTCTTTCGTCACTTTGTATTAAATATGAAAGTTATTTTACGTTATTTAAAATAGATTTAAAATTAAATTTATTCAAGAAATATTGAAAAACTTACGGTGGGCTAAAAAATCTCCATTTTATATTGTACGATCCAGTAATAAATTCGGAAACAAAGAAACCCAATTCTGGTTCGATAGCAAAAAAATTAATTTTACTCGAAAATTGTACACCCTCATTATTAATATATGCGTCACCAAGATAATTATTTCTGAAAAAATAATTAAAATGTTATTCAATAAAATAATAATAATAACAACAACGATTAATAATAGTAATAATTAGATTTCTATTTATTTTAAACTTACGAAAGTATTTCACCCTGCCAATTTATAATTAATCCAAATACAGCTGGAGAGGCGGTAATGTCCGTTGTATTTAAATAAGTTACTAGTAAGTATCCTGGAGTTAAAGAATAAACACGTGTTCCAGGTTGTCTTTCAACTCCTATATCTAATTCTACGTTTTCATCACTTTTATTAAAATATTTACAGTTATTAAAATTAAAATCTGGTATTTGTACAGACATATCAATAGGCACGACAGTCCCATTCGCTGCATGAATTATACGAAATCTTAGCATTGGTTCAAAGCAATCTTTGCCATAAAGATTCTTAACTACAACCAGAGCTGAACCATCAACGTAAGATTCAATTCGGAATGCTTGTAGCTCTGGATTACTTTCTGCATAATTAACATTAATTTCAAAGGAATATGCTATTAATAAGTATTGAAGTAATAGTATAAATAATACTATCATTTGCATATTTTTAAATTTCTTAGTGAGCATCTTATGTGAGTGGAAAATCTGGTTTTTAATAAAAAACCGAAAGGTATATTTTTATATCAGTTTTTTATTTGTTGTTTTATTTCAAATAGTTGTCTGTTTTTAATGATGATGATCAATATTTATAATTATTCACATCTTATAATTGGTATTAAAAAAATTTTTTCAATTGAAATATTTGTGGTTAATAAATTTCAATTTATTTATTCAACGAATATGGTACATTGTTTGATTATTTATAAAAACTTTGCATTTTTAAAATAAATAAATTAATTAAAAGGAAAATCCATGTTGTAATACCATTTTAAGTTTGTACTTCGTATTAACCGAATATGAAATCATTTTATAATATAATTTTATATATTATATTTTCGAAATTTTTTTGCAACAAAAAAAAAAGAATTTTTATTTTTAACAGAACAATTGTTTTCTTTGTTGAATCATTTGCAAATTAATTTGTTCTCAGAAATATTGTCTCCGCAATTCTCCGAAACTCCGCATCGGCCGAAACTATAAATCTTTTTTTTTTTTTTTTTTTTTTGTAAAATTATGCAAGTTATAATTGGTATATTCATATATTTCCCTAATTGAAAGATAAATTGTTATTATGTGAGACGAGTTAAATATATTTAATGAACGTTATATAATGTGGCTTAGCTGACTCTATCGTTGAATGAAAATTTGAAACATAACTAGCCATCTTATTAATTCAGTTATTGTACGATTATGGCTAGTGATAATTCTTAGATTAGAATAATCTCGCAAAAAAAAAAATAAGTATAATCAGCAGATGTTTATTTATTTATTTTTATTGGCCTAAAGAAAATAATAATAATAATAATTAAATAATTAACGCAAATATGTAAAAAATAAAGACCCAATTGGCGGAGGTGATTTCCTTGGGGGAGTGTAACATAATATCGCGTTTTATAACAACAAATAAGAATTTATCAGATTTTTTTATTTATTTTATTTATTTATTTTGGTAATACCATTTACTAAATTTACCAATTACAATAAAAACAAATTTAAAGAAAATTATAATCTTTTTTTTTCTTTATTCGATTATTTGATATCAATTAGAATTAAATTAAAAAGGTTTCATCAAACTCTATAAATATTTAGGTTACATATGCAGGTTAATGATCCTATATATGGATATTCTTACTAATTAGGATTTTTGAATAAAAATTTTTTAAAATCGTTAAAAACATAGTTTCTTACTAATTCGTATATTTAAATAAAAATATTAATCGTAATCCTTTTTATTGTGACTTTATATCATCGCAGCTATTAAAGATTGCTTATTATTTGATACAATTAAAAAAAATAAATTTCGTTGAATTTAACCGCGGAATTCATATTCATTTTATGAACTTATGATCGACATAAGTTATAAAAATGAATTACGAAATTTAAGCAGGAAAAACAAATAAAATTGATATGTTGTGATCCTCTACAACTAAAATAATAATAATTCAACTGCTGGAATTCGCGCTCTTAGATAAGATTGATTAACTTAATTAGATATATTATTAATAAATTGGATGCATTATTTCGATTTCCTTTTTTGAATTTGTGTTTAGTCAAATCTGCCAATCTTAAATAAATAACTAACCAAAAATAGTTAGTATGATTACCACAATAAGATGTTGAATCCGTTCCCATTATTTTTTCCTAATCAAAAATTCTAGACAAAAGTCCACATATTTTAATTTTTTTTTAGTCATACATTGCGTAATATAAATTTTACCAAACAAAATATGTTGTTATAAATAAATAATAAATATATTTCTGATAACAAAATATCTACTATCAAAATTTAAAAGTATTATTACGCAATATTTATTTAAAGTATTAAATTTTATTGAAGAATCTAAATTAGTAAATTAAGTGAAAATTTTTAAAAGTATTAAATTTCTGTTAAATAATCTAAATTAGTAAATTGTTTTTAAAAAAAAAAAATGTACAGAAAAGAAATATAAATGCATGATGACCTGTAAAAAAGTAAAAATGGTAAAAATGGCGTTTTATTTTTTTGTGATTCCCTGACTCGTATTAGTTATAACTGATTTTCACACTATTGTAACAATAATATATATATTAATAGTTAAGAAGTTCTATAATGTCTTAGAAAGATTAATATTAATTGGTTATAGTGGTTCCATTGGTTTATCGGATTAACAAGATTAACAGATTAACGATTATCAGTTTCATGCTACATTCATTTATTTCGCTAATTAAATTTTCGTTCTGTTCGTTTATAAATTTTTCTCAACCTTCGTAAATCGTAATTTCTTTAATAAAATAAAAGTTGCAATTCAATTCATTTGCGTCCTAATATAGAGATAATATTTTAAAAACAAAGCAATTCATTAAAATATCAATTATAATTGTATTTTTAATTAGTAAAAAGTAAATTTATCGCAATTTTGACTGAGATCCTAATGTTTACAAAACAGATATTCGAATGATTGTTAACTATTTCGAAGTTAGTTTTCGCCACAAAACATTATAAAGTTATCGATGATTTTTCATTTCCTTGTATATTTTATGATTCAATCGAGATTATAAAACCGATCCAAAGTTGATTGATTCTTTTGAGATTATTGTTCATTATCATTAAATATGATAATAATTTAATTGGTTTATTTTTTTTATTTAGTAAAATATGTTAATACATGTGATGTTAGCCGTGTGCGTCTGTAATTATATACTAGGAAAACGGAAACCGTTAAAGTCCGTCGCGCTTATTTACTTGGTATCTTTTTTTATTAAAAAAAAAATTGATTAAAAAATACGTAACACCAAATAAAATAAGTAGTGTTACAAAATCG
>JADRCO010000619.1:0-29533 GCA_021464525.1 Rhizophagus sp. LPA8_4_AMF
CCCCCCCTCAAAAATTTATTTCCAATATAACGTTAAACATAGTATTAAATTGGAATGGCCTAATGAGAAGATTATAAATGTCGAATATAAAGATATTATCTTTCATATAACTGGTATATCAATTGTCAGAGTGATTACTTTTTTTTAAGACGGGAATAAACACAAAAATGGTTTAGCTTTAACATTATAGTGGAAGTTTATTCCTTTTTTTATGTCTTTCCGATTACCGACAATAATACAAGTTTATTCCATTAAAGTGTATTAAAGTGAATATATTTTTTTTTTTTTCACGGTTTATTACAGTTTTTTCAGCTGAGATTTTTTTTTTCGACGATATCTAATACAAATTAGTTTATATTACTGCAAATCATTTGATTTATGATAAACCAACGAATTAATAAGGTTCCGTTTTATTCAGGATAAAAGTAATGTCCTTGTATTTATTGCTGTTATTAATAATTTAACGATCCAATCGATAGAAAAACAATCAACAAAATAAAATCAAAGTATAAATAATATTATTTTTTGGTCTTCAATCTAGAATTGAACGGGGCTTCAAAACGATCTAAATTTTTATTGGAACTTTTACTAACTAGTTAAATTCACGTGATGAGTTGCTGATCATTGAACTTCTATATCAGATATCATTCGTATATTCTTACATTAGACTAACGCGATATATTATATAAATTGGGTATATCACACGATCAAAACATGTCACTGTGCTTTTTTGGTTTCTCAATCCTTGAACTTCATATATTGAATATATGCAGGTTACGAAGGCACCATAAGGATTTTCTTTTCCATTTGTGCCATAAATTTTCACTTTAATAATCAACATGGGTATGTTGTTTTAAGTATTTCTTTTCAGGTCTTATTGAAAAATGATTTTATACGATATGTATTTATTTTCTAACTGTGGTCTTTTTTTCAATTCAGCATTTTTGGTAGTTTGCTTTAGTTAAATGGGGTTTTTGTTCCCTACTTATGGCTGGAAGACATAATATAAAAGATTTGATATTTAATATTAAGAAACATAATATTCAAAGAAAAATTTTAGCACCAACATGAAATGATGAATCTACCAGTAACTGAATATAATGTTAACCTAAAGGGAATTTGTATTTACTATCTAGTGGTAAGCAAAGATTGGGCAAAATGGTTTAAACCTGTTGAAACTTTGCTGTATATTCAAAAAAAATTATTTTTTTCATAAATTTAGACAATAATCACCAACAGACTAAGACTAATAAATCACGGTAGTTTGGAATGAAGAAGATATTGATAGAGGACGCTTCTCTTCTCATATTTTTATAAATTTCACCTTTAACAATTAACATGGGTATGTTACTTTAACATCTTAAGTATTTCTTTTCATCCTTTTAAAGAAATATTCTAATCATTTGCTTTTTTTTTCCATAGAAATAATTATACCTGACGTAGAAGGATTATAATATCAGAAAAATGAGTATCAGTCTTTTCTATTAAAGAAAGGATGATGATGCTCCAACTGGCAAAAATCGAAGAGTATATGAGTTGGAGGGTTGTGAATTAATAATTTAAGCCATCTGGATAAAATTTTTTGGAAAAATTACAATCAAGTCCGCTGATGGCGAATATATTGGTACAGTTCAACCTATTGATTTGCTGAATGATTGAATTAAATCAAGATTCATGATTGTTGTCAAATTTGTTTGTCATCAAAGCCACATCATTATCTGATAATGATTTAACGTATTTTAAATCACGTGAAGAATTGGTAATCAAAAACAACAGTTTTGTATAAAGGCTGTACTCAATAATAACCGGTGGTAATGGTAAGCATTTTTACTTGGCTTTTGCTTTGTAATTATCATATTAGAAGAACGTTATATTAATTATTATTTAAATTCAACGTGAATTTAGATTTTTAATTATTGATAAATTAATGCTCTCAGCATGAAGCATGTATTATGATAATATTATTTATCATCCATCTCACGTGGTGTATCACTTTTTCTATTTGTCACATAATCAACAAATATTATCGAATTTTTTTTTGCATCCTCCAAATCAAATGAATTTAAAATATCTGAACAGCTTGCCATAAAATTCAAAAGAAGTGGTCAAGTGGAAGAGCATATTTTTTCAATCCTTGCTCTTGAACAAAATTCCAAAACTCTTCCAAATTATTCAAAAGCCAAAAAATACCCTGGTCTTCGCATTAAGAAACAAAGTGGGATAAAGAAGACAAGTAAAGTATGAGCTGGCAATTGCTTTATGATGTTTTCCTCCGATTACAAAAGAAGCAACCGATATACATGGTGAAAAAAACTTGAAAAAAGTATGGCTATTCTCTTTCAAAGACCATCTGCTATCATTAAAATTTGAATAGAAAGAACGAAATAGTCCGTTCTGAATTTAAAATAGATTAGTTGAAAATAAAGAACATGTGATATTTCAAAAGAAAAATTCTCTGAAAGTAACTGGAATTTCTTAGTAAAAGGGTATGGAAATATAATTTTTTTTTGTGCCGTTTTTCATTGAACATTTCCTCATGGATCTACAGTATTTCCAGAGGAAAGTAAGTTCTTCTTTAACAATTTTTCTAAATGTAATGGGAGATTTCTTTTAGGATATTTTCTAAGTAATTTTTTAATATAGTGGGGTGGTTTTCTTAAATGAAACGAAAAAGGTTTCTTTTAGTTAGATTTATTCTTTATAATTTTTCTAATTGTAGTGGGAGAGCGGTACTTCTTTACAATTTTTCTAAACATTCCTGCCATAACTGTCTCTAGTTCTGGCAGTCATCACAGTATAAGTAGAGTATCAAGTGATAATCCCATTTGGTTATCTAATTGATTTACCAATTATAAACATTTTATTTAAATTCAGCTTTTTTTATTATTTTTTTTTTATTAAACACAAGATATAGGGCTATCTTAATGGGTTATCCTAAATAATTTTTTTAATATACTGGGAGAATAATTTTCTTAACAACATTTTTAAATGTAATGGAAAAGAGTTCTTTTAGTTAATTTATTCTTTAATAGATCGAAAAGATTTTCTTAACAATTTTTCTAAGATTACCATCTTTATTATTTTTGGTAAAAAAAAATGCAACATATCGAGCTAAAGTATTCAATAATGTTTCAATAATCAATAGATCAGAAGTTAAAATTATAACAAAACTTCATTAATTACATTGTATTTTATTATTCTGATGAAAAAAAATCCCTTTAAATTAAATGAAGAATTTTTTCATTTATTACACATTATTAAGACAAATATTCATGTAAAAACATTTATGTAATAAGTTTTTAAAAAAATTAAGAATATATATTAAAAAATAAATATAAATTATTTTGATTTCATATATTTGATTTTTAATTTTCCATTAAATTGGTTCAAATATTCCATTATTATCATCTATTTAAAATAGTAACTAAGGTTGTAAATAAATGAAACTTAAAATAGTCTGAATAAAGTACTGTACTTTCCATAAATAAAGTACATCATCCTATTTAAAATATCAAATAGTAGTATCTTGTGATAGATCTAATTATTTTGATTTTTCTTTGAAATATATAAAGATCACATAAGTATTATTATAGCATATTAAAAAAACATAAAACAACATAAAGAAATAATTTATAAAAGTATTAATATAAGTTTGTTAAACAATCAAATATTAAAACTTGCTTTATCAAATTTCTAGTAGTGAAAAATTAATAGATGTAGAAGGAACCCCTATATTAAAAGTAGCAAAAAAAATAAAAAGTATATTTTTAAAAAAATAATATGAACCAGAAATTTGTATTTTATATAAATACAATGTTTTAAATATTAAGAAAGGGCCCAAATATCTCTTATACAACTTACAAGTAATGTATAGTAAAATACATGTTTTGTAATAACTTGGTCAATATTTATATTAGAAATGTAATCTTACTATCATTAGATTCCTCTCATTGAGACTAATCCAACAAGTATAAGATTGTAAAAATCCAATTACTGGATAGCTTAAATACAGGGGTATGTAGGATAAAACTTTAAAAACACCCTGTAATATGCAATCTGGGTAGAATTTACATATAAATTCTATGCAAACTCAAATATGAGTTGTATAAGAGATGTTCAGGGTCCTATTAAGAAGTAATAGCTATAATTATATTTTCTGATTTTTTAACTTAATAGATTTCTTTAGCTGTTTCTTTATTTCTGCAGATCAAATTATAAAGATATTTATTTAAAAAAAATTATATATCTAAATGCAAACTATTATATTGAAACAAATTGTTATCTAATACATTAAATACCTTTTTGTTTAAAATTGCATTATATCAAATTTTTTAACTATACCAAATAATTCATTATAGCATTAGCAAATTTTTTTATAATAAGGGTCTGATCAACCCTAAATATACATTTACTTGTTATATTAAAAGCTGACTGTACATATACCTATTGAAAAATTATTTAAAAAATAAATTTATTTAAGAAAAAGGCCTTATATTGGCTTTGTTTTAATAAATTCTAATAAATATTTATGGATTTTTATTTAATAAAATTTGTTGCTTTTTTTAAATAAATAAATTTTATAACCTTTTATTAATAATAAAATAATTAAATATAATAAATTTTTATCATAATTTTACTTTTAAATAGTATATAAATTTGTAACAATTATATATAAATAATCCCTAAAACATATTACTATTAGTTATTGATTACAAAATTAAAATATAAAGAAAATTCTTTTATTTAATACTATATATTAAAATTGGATATCATGTGTATCTCGTGATTAACATTCATCTAGCCGGTAGCCGCAGCATTACGGCGTTATGCACTAACACATGAAAATTCGGTGTGACGAATAAGTAGGTGATGAATAAGTTTTTGCCTACTGAAAAAAACCAAGTCCCTCAGATACTTATGGGTGTGAGACCGGTGATGAATAAAAGTCACGTGATTTTGTTTGTGACATTTTTGTAGGGAAATCACTTTTTGTAATCGATCTTTTTAAACTGTTTTTAACAAGATCCTTCTCTCTTTACTTCGTTTAAAAAAAGTTTAAAGGACTCCTATAAGAAAAAAAATCATAAATTCTTTGACGAACCGTTTTTACGTTTCATTTTTTTTTACTTTTAGGCGGTTCTTTTGGTCTCCCTGGACATGTTCGGTAAGTTTGTCAATTTTTTCTTTATTTATTCTTATTTTACAAACGATTTCTAATAATTCGTTTCTTACTTTTTTAGACAGCTTGATTCTTTGGGTATTAGACGCGTGGGATATGGTGAGGAAGTATTTTCAATTATTTATTTTAACGAAACGTTTTCTAACGTTTCGATTTTTTTAATATCGACTTCAATAGGTAACAGACGGGTCATGATGTCAGATGCTTTTCTGCTAGTCAAAGGTGAATTCGGATTCAAACGGCGTAACTACTTCCACAGCAACCGTAAATGATATTTCCACAACCACTTCATCAAGCATCCATGAAAAAAATTCAAAGTAGCTTTACGACTGAGGCCGATATTCATTTTTTCAGTTTTTTTGCTTTTTTCGACGGCTCTCTTGTGGTAATTGAGATTCTTTTGTTTTATATTGTTTTTTTCTCATTTTGATATTAATCTTTCTTTTTTTATTAGACTAGTCTTAGTTTCGGCCTTCGGACGCGTAGGAATTCAGTAGGAGAGGAGATTTTTAATATCATATTTCTTTATTGAACCGTTTACTAACTTTGCGGTTCCCCCTTTTGTTCTCGGTTCTGAACGGGTAGAATTTCGGTAGTGGTTCGAAAATACTTTTTATTACATTTTTACTTCTTTTAGCGAAACGTTTACTAACGTCTCGTTTTTGCATTCTGTAGTAGGAGGCTCTTCGGGTCTTTCTAAACACGAAATTCGGAAGTGTTTTTCGTTAATTTTTTTTATTTCTTAATGAATCATAACGTTAACTAACGTTTCGTGTTTTGCATTTTATAGTTTAGACGGCTCTTCGATATAGTGGCCGGATTCGAGAAAAATATATTTACCGATATTATCACAAAAGTGAAAATGAATGGAAAAAACACCGTATGAAGTTGTTACATTAAAATTTTTATATGGATTACAAAATGTAACTGACGAATTTATGAATAAGGTATTAAAATTTCTCTATTAATTTAATTAGAATATTAATTTTATATTAATTTTTTTTTTATTTTGATATTTAACGGATGAATGCTATGGAATATCTCAAAATCCAGATACAAAAGTTTATAATATTACTTGAAGTGGAGCGAATGATATACACGAACGAGAAATTTGGTGGTAAATATTTTAATAAAGATCTTTCTAATTATCCCGTGGACACAAACTAAAATGAAGATCCGAGATTCAATATTTGTATCCACGGATGTGAATTTCTGCAATAAGTTGGAAATTGTTTTTATTATTGCTTTAACGACAGATTCTGACTTCAAATATATATTGGTAAGTTTCGAACTTCGAAGTTATAACTTCGTAAACTTAAAATTTTCTTTTAATTTTTTTTAATGAAACGTTAACGTTTCTTTTATTTCTTTTTTTTTAGGTTTTAACATTAGATAGTGAGTTTCGAAACTAAATCTATAATGTAATGATAATACAATAAATGTGTAATAATAAATGTGTAATGTTATACTGTATTCTAATATTAATAAACATGTTTTTTCAACTATATTATACCGTTTTCAATTAAATATACCATTTTTCAACATGTTATACTCCGAGTGCTGTTATACGGTTGTTATACATGTTGAACTACATTTTGTTAAACTCGTTGTGATACAAAGGGTTTGTTTCTCAACGTTTTTTGGTGTTGAACAACATGGTGTTTTTTAACACATTATACGCCCAGTCAGATATTGTTTATTAATATTGTTACAGAAAAAAAAATTTTTTGGAAATGATTTTATTGGATTTTATAAATTTGGAACAATCGGAAGAAAATTTCCCAGAGCTATTATATTTTTTTTTTGTGCTAAACTCTATTTAGAATTTCAATCAACTTATTTTTAAAAAAAAAATCCTGTTTACCGGACCGAATGATTTATTATTTATTTTTTTTTTTTTAACCATTTAATAATTATTAAAAAATTACACACGCTATAAGCCCTCTTTCCTGGTTTCTACTTTTTCCACAAGGAATTTCTAAAAATGGGTGCTTTATCTAAACTTTGTTTTTTAAAAAGAAAAACAAGGTTTCTTATCAAATGAAAAAAAAATATGTTTTTATTTTTAAAATAATGAAACGATTGTTTGTTTCTTTTTAAAATGGATTCATTCAAACTTTGTTTAAGCAGCTACAGCAGATATTTTTTTATTATCGGATCTAATTTTCAAAAAAAGAACATCCTACCGAATGCACGGAGATCTAAATTCCGAATTCCTAATAGTCACTTATCACCTGAAAAATCTTGTCTTTAAAATTCGTTAATTCATTTTTTTTTCAAAGAGTTATCACTGTAATTCACGACACATCATCAAATGTATTTTCTAGAGTTAAAATTTTGGGTTATATTTCTTTAATTTTTTTGTTCAAGATAGTAGAATAATAAATCATGAATATTAGGAATTTTTTATAATTGTAATAATAACTGATAACATTAATTAACAATTGACTTTGCAATTAATTGAAGAAAGATAAAACCTTTATTTTATTTTTTGAATTCTGCGATTCAAATGCATAAATAATTCATTAATGTAAAATTTGCAAAAAAAATTCACATAAAATTTTTATTACGCTAATTATGACATTATATCGATATATTATATAATATTAAGAATGAGAAAAGTTCAAAAAAACGTCGAAATTTGAAATAAAAATTGTTCGTAAAAGTTCATCATCCACGATAAATAAAAAAATATATATTAAAAATCGAAATTCGTTTTTACTCAATTTTAAATTGAGTATATATCGGTTCGAACGATTCGTTAATAGGAATAAATTGCTCTCTTTTCTTATTTTTTTTCGCTTTTTTTTTTTAATGATAATATTTGCTTGGATTACTGGTAAAGAAACATGAGATTTTTAAAATAAGAATTTTGATATCATAATTATTACAATCATTAAACCAACACTTACACCAAGACTCGATAGACTCTCGATAGTCTCGATTTCAAAACGAATAAAAGGAATATGATTTGAGCCATCTGTATAAAAAAAATATATTCTTTAGAAACCTTGATAAATTATTATTATTATTATTATTATTTATTGTTTGCTTTACCGTGGCTCTTGATGATACTACTGTAAAAATTAAATGTTTTTAGTACCATGATGGTGCAAACAATTGAACAGAGTAGCTTTATATATAAATATATAAAACACTCTGTATGCTGATGTGATAATTAATAAGTGAATGCATTATATACATTTACATTCTCTTCGTATGAAATTTTCAACTAGTACATACATAAACATGTCTAACATCCTCAATTAAAATGATATGTTCTTGTTTTTATCGTTATATAATATAAAATTCAAAGTAACACCACTAAACTATCTCCAAGTTCGAATGGATTAAATTCAAATCCAAGTTCCAAGTTATTGGAAATAAATAAAATGAAAAGAAACAAAAAAAAAAATTGAAAGAACGCCCTCTGGAATGTCACAAATGCACAACATTTATTTTGCGCGACATCACATTTATTAGTTTACTTTAAAAAGTTTTTTATATAGTATATAATAATTAGTTATTTAAACGCGAATTTTTTATTTAACTTTTTTAATCATTGACTTTTTCTATCATATGTAAAGATCATATGTAAAAAGTTCTTAATAGTAATAAAAATTATTAATTGTAACTAATTAAAAATTTGTACTTCTTACGTGTCTTTCCTTTATCAATCTAGAAAAAAATATGAGTTTTGATAGAGTACTCACGGCGAAAAATCCAAAATAAGTTAATTCGTTGAAAAAAAAAAAATTTTGTTTGGACGATTCTGATAAGCAAAACCAGATTATTCTTTAATAATACCAATTTCATACCGTACAATAACAATATTTTTATCCGGACCAACATACTCATATACTTGCATCAATTAACAAGAGATAATCTGAAATGTACAATACAAAGATATCATATATCAATTAATTCATTGAGAAAATAGTAAAGAATTTCGATTGTTAAAGAGATTATTCATTAAACTAGAAATGAACAACTCATTATACCATATCAACGAATTGGATGAGAAGGTGATAGGAGTGAGTAACTGTTACATTTAATAGCTGTATTATTATGCATGGCACTAAAAGATCATGCCTAATTTTAATAGTTTTTTTATAAATGTTTAATTTTCTAAATAATTAACTTGTTATAGCCAATATTTTTATTCCCACCCATTTTACTGACAAAAATAATGATGACGGTCTATCAAGACGGCATGATCCTATGTAAGTTACGCTATACGATATTACGATTAATAAAATAAGTATATTTTATTACGATATTTTCTCAGAGAAATTATTTCAATTTTAAATTTGCCCATGTTGAACTACCGACAAATAGGAATAATTAGTATAAAATTTAGATAGAAAACATAAAAATGGATCTACGTAATTGCCTTTTGAGTATTAAACATTAAAAACATAATGATAAATCATTATAATTGATGTAACACGAAACTCTTCGTAATAAAAATACTACCGTCTAAAGTACTCCGGGTCTTTTACAATTTCCTCGGTTTAAAAATTGAATAATACCCGTGGGCCGTGGGTACTTTGTGAGATACCGGTATTACGGTATGCCGAATTGCCGATAGGAATTAATAGTCAATTATATAAATTTGTAGCAATTTTAATATTATCATATAATTTGTTCATTGTTTTATTTTTGTTTTATGATAATAAAGTTCTTAAAAGTACTGCTAACGATGGTGCATTTTTAACTTTATAAAAATTTATAATAAATTCTTGAAATATATACATTAATATCCGGGTCTTACACAATTTTGCGTTATAAAATTTAATAATACCCGGGTCTTGATTTTTTAGTAAAAGTATAAATCTCTTGATCGACGTAATATAATTTGATTGGGAAATACTACTGCGCCAGCTATTTACTTTACAATCCTATTAACACTTATTTGAAATCGCAATTCTGTTTCGTTAAATATAAAATAAAGTAATTTAAGTATATTTAATGATTTTAAATATAGTTAATTCGCGATCAATATATATAGAAGGGGTCTCCATATATTAAAATCCGCGCCTATACTGTATAATGAATTTTTAGAATCTCGCATCAAAACATGAGCAAAAGTTAGATAAAATCATTTATAATTTACAAACTTTTAAAAAAATAACTCTCATTATTTATCAACATTAAGAAATACGAACTAATCAAATTAAATAACAATTTTTATCTTACTTAATCATAATTATATCTTATTTATTAATTAAAATAATACGGAGACAAATATATTAATTAATTCTTTGAATATAATCGAAATTTGGCGTTAAAAAAAAAAGCGATGCATAATGTAAAATTTATCTATTATGAATTTATAAATTAAAAATTAATCAAACATTTACTTTGATATTCAATTAAAAAAAAAAATGATAAAAATTTTCCAACATTACCTGCGATAAGAAAAACGAAACGAGTTGTTGTTTTTTTTTTTTTTATGTATATAGGTTATAAAAGAAAGGAATAGTAAAACCTAAGAAAATTTAATTGAATTATTACAAATATTACAAAGGAGAAAAAGGAAAATGAAATATTCACTTACGATAAAATATGATTTCGAATATTAACCGATTGGTACTTGTAATTATTTACAAGTACAATATTCTCTTTAAAAAAGTAGCAGTCATATTTATATAAAATTTGGAAATAAAAAATAATGGGTAATTGGTGATGTATATAAGTTGTTATCACAATAAATATCACGAAAAGTGATTAAAATAAATCATTTATTGATGCACGTTTTTATTGTTAGATACTGTTTTGTAAAAATTCAGATGATGCGTCTTATCAAAATATCAAACATGCAAATGTATGCAGGTCAATGTTAAACATTACCAATTAGTTGTAGTTCTGTGAGACAAATCATCGAAATTTGTTTAACCCCATTTTTTGACCCTGTCACAATCTACAGGTTTATTTTCTTTTTTTAGAATATGTATCACGATTATATGTAATACTACTTTTATGCCCCTGTAATGTACCAAATAAATATATTAGACACGTTATTGTATGATTGTAATAATATAATTATTTTTTTTTCTCTTATATAATAATACAAAAAAATTAGATAATTTTTTACTTGAAAAAAAAAAAAAAAAAAAAAAAATTTGAGATTTTATTAAATTTAAGTCATGAATGAATACACAAAAATTAACTTTGCATTTCTATTAAATAATAGATATAAACTAAATTTCTTGAAAAATATCATTAATAAGTTCATCTAGAGAATTCATGAATTAAATCTTGTGAAGTAATTAAACTAGATGATTGAACTAAATTTAAAAATTTTAAGATTAAACTAATAATAATAATAAGAATTTTAATAAGTGTCTTGCATTTCAGTCTGAACAATTTATATCTACAATTTAGTTACTAAATATCACGAGGCTTTTGATTCCTCCTTATCTGTCACGAGACTTTTGATTCTTCCTTATCTGCTTGTTAATGCTTTTTCCTCCTTAATGTTGTTTATTAAAGTATTAACGTTCATTCAAATCTACTTTTTCTCGTGATCAATCTACTCATGTGATCAACAACAAATGTTCAAGAATTATTGTCCTTTCTTAGCTTTGGACGATTTTCTTGCATAATAATTGGATTTAAATTAAAGGGAACTATAAATAAGAAATATTGTCCTTTATCTTGATCTAAAGAATAATTCTATAAAATAAAATTATTTTAAATAAATTAATAAGAATTCTTTTATTTTGCTTCATCTTGAATTAAATAATTCATGTAAAATAATTGAATTATTGTCTGAAACAGACTTTTAAAAGTATCTAAATCACCATTCTTTTAAGTAAGTGAATGATGACACTAATATTAAGGAAAGTTTTTTAAAAATATATATATGGGATAGAAATAATGAGGAATGAATGCTTTGATAATTTAATTTAGAAAGAATTAATTTTTTATGTAAATGTATTTTATTTTATTTTAGTTTAGAAATGAGAATTTATTAAAAATAAATGAAAACTTTTTTAAAAATTTCGTTAGGAATTTTTAAAATCTTTTTATAAGAAATATTTTATAATTATATGACTCATCTGGTAATTTCTAAATAACGGAGTTGTTTCAAAATCTTTATTAAAAATGACCAATTTACTAATTATAGTGTATAATCATTAAAAAGTATAATAGTAAATTAAAAATATTGAGTTCTTTATTCAACTATTAAAGACAAAATGTATATGATAATACAATATTATATAAAATTTAGTTATTGTTTTTTGAATGAAAGGAAATTCCTTTTTAATATTGAATTGCTGCTATGCATTGTAGCTAATTTTAATTAATCAATCAGATCGTTTTATGTGTAACATTAGGATTTTATTACAAAAATTTCGGATTAACACTTCAGATATAAATTATCTATAATTGATTTATTGATTTTCCAAAAATAAAATATTGACAAAGAAAAAAAAGTCTTTGTAAAAAAAAAGAAAAATTGCGTGATACATTTTTAAAGATAAAAAAAAAAAATTTTTTTTTACGTATTGTAATATCTTTAATAACTAATAACTAAATTTTATAAATGTAAATAACCAATAATGTGTAATTATTCGCCAATGTGGGATTTATACTATGTGACACCAGCAAGGTCACTTTACCAAACCAAATTTACCAAATTTTACCAAGCTCCGAAGGATCGACGAATAAAATTTAATTGGATATGGTAAAATATTTCCTGTTTAATGCTCATTCAAGATTTCAACTTTAAAAATATGTGTATTTTTGTGTGAAAAAAATTATACAGTGGTTCTCGTGAATATGATTATGCATAATCAATGAATATTGAATGCAAGTCTCAAATTTAGTATTTCATTACTTCTCAGCCATAAACATAATGAAACTACTCTTCAATTTTTATAAGATTTTTATCTTTCAAATGAAATTTTCAATCAAGGAAAAAAAAAGTGAGAATCTGGCTTTTATTCGACATATTCATATGCATAATAATAAACATATTAAACAAGTTTCAACTCACTTTCAACCATTATTTTCATGTTATTTCTAGTTTAAAGTATCACAATATTATTAAAAATTGTTTGACAAAACCTGATATGGCAATAACGAATTACTTATTATAGTAACAAAAACAGAAAGATGCATAATATCACGTGAAGATATGCTAAAGTTCACGTGATATAAGAATATTCGTTCGTGAAATTTTTTAAATCTTTGCATAAATCTAAATGGACATTTCTAAACTGATCCATAGAAAATGTGATAGATCAAATTTTTTTGCACCTTCGTTGAGGATTTCAGGTTTGGTGGGTATTTAGTTTTGAGTATCTACTAGTTTTTACTTTCGTTAGATATTAATTTTTAGTTCAAATTTATCGCTAAAAAGTATCGGTATGGAATCGGGTTGTCACATATCGCAACTATGGTATATTAATTTAGAATTTTTGGTAAATACGGTAAAACGACAATTGGTATGACTAATATTGAAATATATTTTGGTTTAGATTAAGATTCCCTGATCATTGCCCCATGAAATAATTTATTTATTTGTCTATAACTCCGGTTCTACTGTAATGTTCTTTATCATATAATTAATAAAGTATTACATTTTATCACAAAAAAAATCTATTTCTTTGTCTGTTATTACAATCAATATAAATTAAGATGGCGTGATTGGAGAGATAAAGCATGCAAGGAAACTGATGAGATCTAAATCGGGAAACAAGAACAAACAACCATACGTACGTTGTTATATTAATATAAGCTAATTTATTTAAAAAATTTCAGCCTTTCAAAGATTTTCCTTTTTTAAAAAAAATTCTTTGACGACCCAAACAATTAATAAATACATAAATGGTTTCATTTAACGTTACGATTACAACGGAAATTTATCCTTTTTTTGTTAGGACATTCCAATTATGCAGATGACAATACACACTATTTTGTAAAAAAAAAGGTATATATATTTATTTCGGCTCCGAGTGTTTATATTATTATTTATCGATTTTTATGATAAACTAATAAAATAATGAGGTTCCTTTTTTATTCATGATGAAAGAAAAAAAGTAACGTCCTATCGTTATTGCCGTTATTATTAAAAATTAATTTTATAAGAAAAAACGTGCAAAATGTATATATACACATTTCTCTTTAAACCCTTCCGCAATTAAAAAAAAAATACCTTTCTTTCTACCTAAAAATTTTTTTTTTAAACCAAAAAAATGGAGTCACTATACGGTGAATTAAAAGTTGAAATCTTCAGATATATTTCCACACCTATGCCACTCGTCCTCCTCAATCGTAACTGGTATTCTACATCTCAAGATCCTCATACTCGTGCTGAATGGCTTATTTTAAATATGGAAAGGCACACGCTCTCTTTCACGCTATCAGATCAGGGAATAATTTCATAACGATGGAAGTTGTGCAAGTTTTAGTTGCCAAAAAGGCAGTTATTTCAAGATATTTCATGCAATGATTGATGATTCAATTCGGTACTTATGACCCGAAATTAATTGAAATGAGATCAATATACAATATTAATGTTGACGTACCTAAAGAAAAACCATGGGGTAGCGATTTACCGTTACAAATTTTCACAAAATTACTTACCGAAGCAGCTAATGAGCTAGATGATATTGCAATAAGAGGTAACGATTAGAGTTATTTCATTATTTAACAGCTCGATAAATGATGCACCTGCCATCCTTACCGGACACCTCAAATTGATTGAAGACTTAATTAAAAATAATAAGTTTATACCCTTTCCACCTCGTCCAAGATATACTCCAGCATACAATTCACCTTCCGGAGGTGTACTTGAGAATTATCCATCGATAGATGGTTATGAGAATAACCGCCAATTAATTTAATATCAAGGGAAATTCTAATCCATCCGGATCTAGTTATACTTTGGAAAAAAATTGGTTACAATGAAATCTGCAGCGATTTCAATGATTTAGTTGTGGAGGGCACTTTGCTCGTGTGTTATCCCCCAAACCCACCGAATAATTGGGTATGCCCAAGTACCGACATTATAGTTGAAAAACTACAAAAATTATTTAAGCTAGGTTTTCGACTAACTGATAAAGTTATAGAATATTCTATAAAACTATTTGAATCACGAATTAATATTATTGGAGAGTCGTTATTAAATACTTTTTATAAACTTCAAGGAAACTCAACTCCGAAGTTAGTTGAATTAACATTGATTAATATTAGAAAAGTAAAGAAACCAAAAAAAAAGCAAAGTAGAATATGAGAAAAAAAAAAATTTTTTTTATTATTTTATTTGTTTTAAATTATTTAGTTATGTTTAATGTTTTTAAGATTGTTTTATGTTATTATGATTTTTTCATTTATATTAATGATTTACTGTATATATTAAAAAAAAAATTATGAATAAATAAAGATATGTTTTTAAGCAAAAATGATACACGTAAAAAAATTTTTTTTGTTCTCTCAACGTCAAATTAATTTGATGTTGTTCATACAACATTGCAACAACAGTCATATATATGATTGGAGAATTTTATTTTTCCTTCTGGACCGAATGACAACTTATCATAGATATTTAATTGTATATTTATGATTATGCTTTGAATGAATAGTTCAATATTGACTTATCATCTTTTTCCATGAATTAATTATCATTTCATTCAACAGATATGTATAATAATATAACGCAAAAAAAAATTCATGATCATATGATATATTCTTTGATATGCAGTATAATCATAATAATCAATTATAATGAACCTATAGGTTCCGTTGGCAGTATTTTATGAAATAAGTAATATTCTCCAAACTCCAAAGATAAGTTATCAGAATATTTTAGAATATGATAATTAATATTACAATGGGCGTCAAATATTTTATAATATGATCACGATTAAATCATTTGAATTTAGTAATTTCTCAAGCCCTAATAATCAACTTTTATAAAAAGTGAGATTTTTTTTTTTAAAAAAAAACCCCCTTGTATCAATTGATACGAGATAAATTACAGAAAAAGTTGGTTATATTTGTATTAGTTGTTGATTAAATAACTGCCATGAATTATAGATTAATAGTAGATTAATCGAACAGTTAAAATAATCACGTGATTTTCTAAAATTAAAGATTTTTTCGTTTATTATCGTCCGGAGCGAAGGACGTGGAAATTTGAGATCACGTGAGGATCTTCGTTTGCCCAAAGATTTTTACTCGAAAACTGCGCGTACGTATGACAGGCTAAAAATATGTCATAATCAATCAAAAAAACCGATAAGATTATCACACAAAATACTTTTCACGAACTCTTTTACCTTTTTTAGAGATATTTCGCGCCAAATAAATCCTTATATATGCTCTCCGTTTTTATTTGCTTTGTATAAATTAGAAAAAATTTTTTTTTTTTTTTTTTGTTTAATATGTTTATATGTATATATGATATATACAGTATATGCTAGTTGTAAATATATGCTATTCATGCTTACTGTAATAAAAAACATTTTTTTCGTACTTTATTCATTCAATTAAATATTGCTAATTATGCTTAAATAAAAAAATCTTTTTCACGCTTATTTCAACGAAATATATGCTTATCATTCGCGTAATTAAGATCTCAATTTCTTGTCAGAGAAACTAGCCATTCTTCTTCGTCTTTCCTTCTCCTAACCTTTTAGTCTTTGATCCGTTGGAGCCTCTCAAAATTGAAGGGTTTGAAGAGATCTTCGATAGAATGAACTCGAGACACCGCCACAAATGAGAGACCGGCTGTAAATTCTTTGCTCTCAAGATCTATTATAGCCTTCTGTAACGTGAGTCCCTGGCTCTTGTATACGGTAATGGCCCATGCGAGGCGAACGGGAATCTGTAGTCATGAACATAGTATTCCGGAATTACCTCCCCCCAGTTACGTCGAATGGGTGCAATTTGGACAATTCTTGTGCTCTCTAAGCTGGTAAGGGTGGGACCTTCGTAATTGACGTACTCACGAAATTGTACGTGTTCAATACTGGATTTTTTGACATCGTAAAATAAATAAAAAAAAATTTTTTTTAAAAAAAAGTCTAAAATTCTTTTCAATCCCTTGTCAAAAGAAACTAAGCTGCCACAGGAAGAGAAGGCGGTCCTTGGTCTTCTTCGAATAGAATATCCTGGACTGATACAGCTTCCGTCTACATGTCGTCAGCATAATATGTGCACCTCTTGCCAGTAACAATTTTGCTTCAAGGCCAGAGTTTGATTTTTTGGCTTCGTTGCCACCTGTATGTACAGCATGAATTTTAGCAACAGGAGCATTCAGTAACCTGAGCGACTGCATCAACGGTTTTCCATCTAATTAGGATGAACATAGCGTTCTTTAAATCGTGTATAAGCACTTTCCAGTCATCTAATGTAGACTCTCCATTACGCATCCGTAAGAGAAGGTCTCTAAAGTTTTGCTCCTCTTTGGTATTTCTAGATTGGCGCTGTACAACATCAAGTTTGTAACTAAGTTTGTATGCTTCTTTAAACTGATGGTATGCTGCGATACCGTTATTTGACAATTGATCTCGCGGAATGTTGGTATACATGGGAAGGTCAAGTACAGGCGGCCGAAGTCATAACTGTGGGAAGTGCTTGTCGGAGTCTCATGTCGATTAATCCAACTGATCATACTTTTATCATCGATTACAATATAGATCACATTTTGTAACCTATTATTCTGTAGCTGCTGCAGCAGTTCAACATTTATGACAAGGTTTTTATTGGCAATTATTGGAATGTAAAGCGCCGAATGGATCGTAATCCCATTGATGTTGAAAGCTGCGACACCTGTTGGCACAAGAACAACTCAGATCCGACTCTTGTCATCTCACGAAGTCTACTTCGTGCACTAATGAAGTATGTTTTTGCAGTCATTACGATAATCTTTAGCGGCTCAACTCGATAGTCCTTAAGTATATCGTTGTAATGCGAATCTATTCGCTTGAAGACCAACTATTGTTTCTCACTTAATGTCTGATAATCTAAGGTACTGAATTTAGAGCATTTCCTTGCCAATGCTTCCAGAAAGTCTATTGGAGTATCTTTCGTTAATCCAATCGTGGCTCCAATCTATATCTCGTGACCCTAGGTCGGAGGAACTGTCGATGATTGCATTTCTGTTAGGAACATCAAATCTAATCGGAATTCGTCGCCATCATAATCTTCGAGAGTTTCTTCATCCTTAATCAACGATTTCGTTTGGTTCGTTATCTACGGGTGGCCCAAGCATATCGATTAGATCAGCGTTGATTTCCTCAATATGACGGGCATATACAGCTGATCATGGAATGGTTCCGTCCTCTGTCAATTGTTGAAGATCTTGATGCCGAACTTTTACGCGTCAAAACTCCTCCCGTTGGGGACCTCTATACAAGGGTAATGGGCGTGGAAAGATACGTACTATGTTTGAAATGACGTAAAATCGGCAAATTGAGCAGGTAGATCCCAGTTCTCTTTAAAGATGATTGTTCTGTTCGTTCAGAACCGACTTTATTAAACTCTCCATTTTCTCCGGTGCCACGAATCCACCTTGGCGTTTCCTTATTAAGATTTAAGCATACAGATGTCCTACTTGAATGGTAGAGGTGAATACCCTATGCTTGCCAACCCTGCAATTGAAGCCGGCTATGTGGGTTGACTAATGGGTCGCTTCTTCCGTTAAAAGTTCTGACTGACCACGTTCCCTTCACGCACGACGACATTTTCCTTTGGGTAATTGAATCTGCAATATTGCTTACCATCTTTAATGCGAAAGCAATACGAAGGACTATAACGTATGTGTCGTTGCAGCTTATTGACAAAGATCAATGTGATCTTGTTCATCATCCTTTTTTGACATGGATTCTATCAGGAAGTGGTACGTTAAGACTTGGATTTATCGTTGTGACGAGGGTATCAAGATATTGCACTACTTTATTCATCTCGTTTCGTTCGGCTCCATTATATTTTAGGTGCATTTCGTCTTTTTCCGATTCCATGCACATGGACACTACCTCGGAGGGAGTTGACTGTATATGGTAATATAGAAAACACGAGGAAGAGGAAGAGGAGTTTTTTTTCGTCCGCCTTCGTACTGTGGTTGACCGGATAGGTCCTATTTCTTTTATATGATTTGTGGTGCAGATTCGAGTGGCATCAACAAATTATCCTTAATGATTTGAGCATAATAAATTAATTAATTGGGTAAAGACAAAAAATTTATTTTAATCAACTACACATTTTACATATAACTTACATTATTTACTTGGTATTTGGTGTTCTGGTAGTACTTCATTGTCAACGAGAATTTCAAGTGAAAAATCACCAAGGATTCAATCTTCTAAATCCTTAAGTCGCTTACTGAAAAACCAGACTGCGATATGAGGATTATCGATAATGTTGTGGTGGTTGGATCTAGCAGTTGCCACATCCGCAGACGGCATGAGTTTATGGAGCTCGGGCCAATGTAGGTCTACAGCACTGAATGTGAAGAACATTCCTGAATATCCGTAACGGTGATTTGAGCATCGGTAAGGTTTTGTTTAACATATACCTTCCCTTCTTGTAGTGCTCGCTAACGCATTTGAGAATTCAGAGCAAAGTACTGCCAACGGGAATGGCGTGCAAATTATACAGAAGATGTCTGAAGTGCTCTGCAGGTTTACATTTTTAATACGCTCCGCAAGAAGATCTGCGCATCCAGTTGGGTACAAAGTTGGGAATACACATGCAATATACCCTGGCGTTTGGAATTCATTGATAGGATGATTATTTATCTGTGGCCACTACATAGGATTATTTTCTTTTTGCATACGGTTAAGGGTGTTTTGGATGGCGACATCTTCGCAATGAACCGAAGGAAGAACCGACGCGTGATCATATCATCATCCTCATCATGATCCAAATCTTCAGCAACTATTCGAGTATTTTGAAACCGGTCATCAATGGAACCGTCAACAGGCAAGGATTGAAGAATTTCATTATCGATTATAATGTCTTTGTAATAATGATTATTTTCTTTTAACCAACATAATCTTAGCACGACGAACTTTAAAATCTCTAAATCTTGCCGGGTTATTTGCCGATTGGCGACGCACGATAAGTACATCTAATGACGATGGATTTGGTGGCGAATTCTTGCACATTTTGGAGGAAGTTTATGACGTTTCCGCTATCCATGTTCTCCACGAAGCTGACATTGCAGAGCGATTAGTATCTCTTCGAGTTCTGTAGAGTTCTGTAAGTCCTTGGTGATCTTCAGGCACTTCGCCTGGATCCATATCATTTCCAGATGAAAACTTTTTTGGTTCCTTTTCTTTTCAGCAGCGTTGACATTCCCCTTGTATAAGTATTATAGATGGAAAACTTCTTTGCATACAGGACAAAAAGAATGTATCTGATTTAGTGAGAACAGAAGCGGGAGATGCCACATTGGTTTGACCTAGTTGCTACTCCAGCGTTTGAACCTGCTGCGGCTCAGTGATTCGAATGGTTCGTTTATATAAACGATTGTTTTATAGACGCCTTTCACGTTGTTGGTTGGTTTCTGCCGCTAGCTTTAGCCGTTTTCGTTCGCGTTCGCGTACGCGACGCGCGTCTCATTCTTCCACAGTTTCCGCTGCTCTTTTTTGACGATGTTTCTCACATTGCTTAGCAATGCGTTCCTGACGATGTTCGGACGTTCATTTTCTCTTAGTTTTCGCTTTTCGAATAGTACTGTGGTCAAAAACTTTTATAATAGACGCACTAATGAAGATTCGTAGACATCTTCGCTATTGTGGCTTTACAGCTATAGACGTGGCTCGTCTTTCTATATGTGATCATTTTTACAATATCAGACTTTATTATTACAATAAAAACTTTATTATTATACAATCATTATTATTTTTTACAATTATCGCTATTTAAATAATAGGTATTGGATAGGGGGGGATGATATTTTAACCATCATGCCTAATAACTGTGTTATTATGCAGACGTCCATCTAAGATCATGTTCTATATAAAAAAAAAAATAATAAATAAACTATATAAGCTTATTTATTAGCAGTATTTTGCCTATAAAGATTAAAGATTATATTTAATCCAAATGACGTATGACGTAATGCGTCAAAAATTATCAATGAGTTTTAGGCTAAGTTATTATGTACTATTTGATGTTTTTTCGCTTAAAATTTGCGATTTTTTACTGATTTTTCAATTTTAAAAGATCTGTATATCTTTTTTCTAATGCCTCGTACTTTAAATGAGAATTTGAAATGGAGAGTCGTCTACATTTATAATGGTGGTCATAACGAAAAAAAATTGCTGAATTATTACATACAAGTAAAGCTACTGTTGACAAAATTTTGTACAATGGGGAACTGTGATGAATCCTTGGCAGAAACCAAGACGTCATAAAACACTAACCCAAAATGAAATGAAGGTAAATTATAAATGAGAAAGTTGTTATAATGTGTCTTTTTTATGTCTTTAACTAATACTTTTTACTATTTAGATATTACAAGAATTAGTTGAAGGTAAAGTAGATTGGTATTTAAATGAATTAGTGGGGAACTTGAGTCGCAAACGGGAAAACTAGTTTCAATTCCAGCTCTTTGGAAACCTTTAGTTTACTGTGGAATCAGCAGGAAAAAGTAAGTTTAAGTCCTCAGAATTCTTTCTAAATTACATTATATAATTTTAAGTTTTTTTTTGCAACTTTTTTAGTTACATTGGGCAACTTATGAACGAAATGAACTTCTCCGAAGCACTTTTATTGCAAAAGTCGGACGTGATTATAAACCTGGACAACTTATATTTATGGATGATGCTCTCAAAGATGAACGCTCTTTATCTCGTGAGTATGGATATTCTCTTAAAAAATACATTTGCAACTAAAAAAAATGTATTTTTGCAAGGAAAACGATATATAATATTACCTGCTCTATCTTTGCAAGGTATTATTGCTGTTGATATAATAAAAGGTAATTGTACAAAAGAAAGATTTAAGGAATTTGTAATTTCAAATGTGGTATGTTGAATTATGTTTTATTTTATCATTTATTATTATTACAACGATTGTAATAGTAATCTATTATTTTTTTTAAAATTAGGTACTCAGATGAATGCATTTCCTAAATGAACAAAGTGTTCTTGTACTTGATAATGCACGAATTCATCATTATGAAGATATTATAGAATATATTGAAGCATTTGGTGGTCGGGTACCCCCTTGTTCTCCTGATTTTAATCCTATAGAAACTTGTTTTTCTGCTATAAAGTTATTTTTAGAAAGACAGAGATTTTGCTAATTCATGTAATGATTCTAGATATCCTCTTTTAAGAGCATGTTCTCAAATTACACCACAAATGGCCGAAGCATTTTTCAAAAGTTCACTTTATATGTAATATAAACTAGTTTTACGCGATCGATCGCAGCATGTATAATAACAATTAGGTCTGTCATTTTTTTTTACGTAATACATTATGCTATACAGCTGAAACGTTGTAAATCTTCAGAAAATTATAAAAATTATCCAATTTTGGAATCCCTTTCTTTTTCTTTTTTGCAAACTGGTATCTTTTTTTTTACGTAATACATTATGCTATACAGCTGAAACGTTGTAAATCTTCAGAAAATTATAAAAATTATCCAATTTTGGAATCCCTTTCTTTTTCTTTTTTGCAAACTGGTATCTTCATTTTCCGAATCTTTAGAATATATAATTTCTTAAAATTTAAAATAATATAATTATTTTATATAAGTGATAACTATATTCATGAAATCATGCTATAATTAAATAATCAGTAGTAACCTTTCGCTTTTGCTTTTTATCTTTTTTAGATACTATAATTGCCATATTCTTACGTTTTTCTGTCAATTTTTTGTAGCCTAAAAGGAATTTCTTATAACCTTGCATATCTACCAGTTGTGTTCCAACCCCTACAGCTTTTTCCGGCTTGAATGATACCAAATAATCTAATATTTTTATTACCGGCTAATTTCTCAACATAAAAGTGAACATCTGCAAGAATATCATCTAATGATGATACTATCATCATCATCATCTTTATCATTAGGTTCGATACTATTACTTCTTGTCTGTATTGACTTATCATTTGCTAGATTATTTTTATTTGAATTAAATTCTTGTGTGAAGTAGAATTTGTATTGAACTTTTTCCTTTGAAAAGAACCTGTACAAGAAGGACAAAAAGTAAATCTGAATGTTGTAGTAATATCTAAAGAATAACCAAACCGAGTTATGCATTCTTGAAGGTATTCAATTTGTTTTAGCGGAAAGCTAGGCTTTTGATATTCGAGGAACTACAAATTTTCTTGTTCAGTTCGGTATTTTGTACTTGGTTTGATAGTTTTATCACATGTACACATTCTTTTCCCAATACCGAGTTCAATTCCACAATAAAAGCATTTTTTACAACCAAGGCAGGTGCCAATAAGGTATTCTTGAAAGGGCATTATGAAATTAAAGTGCAATAATGAATATTTAGAATAAACGCGTCTTCAAAAAAATTTGTGGTTAAAATCGATAATTTTTTATTGGCTAATTATTTTGTTGATCATGTGATGCCGATCATTTAATAGAATCGAATTTCAACTTACACATGCGATAAAAAAACTTATATACCGTTTCCTAGTTATAATTTATATAAATTATGATTTTACTTTTGCAAAATTTCACCTAAAATACTTTTTGTTTCTCGATTAACATAATTTCTCTTTCAGGTTCATTGTTTTTTGCTTTTGGATGTTTATCTTGCTCCAATTCTTTCAACTTTTTTTCGTTCTTCAAGACGTGGATTTTCATCCAAATCAATAATTTCAATTATACTTTCTTTATTCTTGATCTAAATCTTGTATACGAAGGTGAGGGAGACAGAGAAAGAAGGTGAAGGGGCAGAGAAAGAAGAGGTGAATCTTATATACAAAGGTAAAGGGGCAAAGAAAGAAGAGATGAATTTATATACAAAGGTGAAGGAGGCAGAAAAAGAAGAGGTGATGAAGGAGGATAAAACCTATGGAACAAGCTTATTTAATATTAATTTAATAAATAAATAAATTTTATATTATAACTATTAAAGTATAATATTTACTAAAATATTGACTTTTCCTAAAATTTTTCATTGGTATCAATCAAATTTTTTTAAAAAGAGATAAAGTAAAATCCACAGATGTATAATTTACATCTAATAGTATTTTAAATGCAAATTTACACATTTTTACATTAAGGCATCTTTATTCTTTTTTAAGTATTTAAACTTCAGAAAATAAATCACAATTTTTTATTATTTGAGATGTTATTATTACTTCTATAAAAATATTAAATATTTATCATTAAAAATGCTTTTTTGCTTTATTTTCAATTGGATGGAATATCATTTAATAATGTACTGATTTTATTATTATACAATTGTATAAATTCAATTTAAATGTGATAATCAATTTTTTTATAATTAATCATATATTACATTTATTATAAAATACAAAACTCAAACAATTATTATATAATATATTAATATCTTAATTAAAGGAAAGTAGAAGAAACTTCAGCATATTGTGAAATTTTAAAGACTAATAAAGATTTAGAAATTTCTGAAATTATTAAAAGCAAAAAAAAAATAAAAATAAATTAATTATAAAAGTAAGATTAAAGGATTTCATTATATATCTAAGTGTATTATAGATTGAATTAATAAAGCTTTGGTTTATTAAAAGAACTTGATAATTATAATACCGTTATTAAAGCAACAAATACAGTTAATAGTTAATTCTGATTTATAATAAATTATTTCAGATTTGAGACATATAATAAGGGTTATTAAAGGCTAAAGATTATTAATTAGTATATGTCATCCACATATCAATAACATTAAACCTCCACCTTCACCACCTCCTATTTTGAGTAATTAAAGCTGATATATATATATAGAGATTCATTCATTTTTAAATATATGAAATATATTTTTTTAACATTTTTTTTTTTTAATATTTTTATGCATTATACTTTTTTTGTGAAACTTGAGCTAGTATCAAATTAATAAACATAAATTTTCTTTTTTTAAAAATCTGAAATAAGTTTTAACCTTATTTGATTGATTGATCAAAATTATGCATATGTTTGTAACTCAAAAATATTAGTATGTAAATAAAAAGTTTATTTAAAGTAATTCTTTAATTTTTTGAATAAATAATAAGATAATAAGAATTTTTGTACAAATATAATTATTGTCTTTCAAGTTTCAAATTAAAATTTTTAAAGTAAAAATCACATTATATTGAGTTATGTTTAATTAATTTCTTTTAAATTCCAAAGATCATGAACCATTCACAAAAAATAGTTTTTTTTTTTTATCCCTATTCTTCGTTTTTTATAGAATTTTAATATTTTATTTACCTAATAAATTGCGTCCTGTATATGATTTTGATGATTTCGCTTATTACTTAAAATTCGTTAAATCCAAAAAAGTAATCCCGCAAGTAATCCCGCATTAAGACTTTCTCGGCCTGCATTATTAAAATAATATTGGCTGGAATTAAAAATGAATGATTATCTTTTCGTAATTTTAAAATTAGTAATTCCATTGATTTTTTTATGACAATATGATCGTATCACAATAAGAAATCGTAATATTATTCTCTAGGTACAATACCTGTGAAATAATATTTATTAGTGAAATTTATCATTGGATTTGAACGAATAATATATAAAATATATAAAAAAAACTTAACAAAAGACAAATTTAAATTTTAGGAACAATTATTTTTTGATTTATTAAATTTTAAGTCATGAATGAATACGCAAAAATTAAATTTAAACTAGAATAACTGGGTTTCGATTTGTTCTGGTGTGTATTGCGGCGAAATCTCGCTTATCCTTTTAGAACAATCATCAAGATGTCCATACATTCTTGAATGAATACGCAAAAATTAAATTTAAACTAAAATAACTGCGTTTCGATTTGTTCTAGTGTGTATTGCGACAAAATCTCGCTTATCCTTTTAGAACAATCATCAAGATGTCCATACATTCTTGAATGAATACACAAAAATTTTTAAAATTTAAACTAGAATAAATTTCTATCCTATTCATTATAACAATTTTCATCTACTAAATTTTAAGTCATGAATGAATACACAAAAATTTAAAAATTAAAAAATTAAAATACTAATAACCAAAATTCCATTCATAACTTTTATTTGCTTATTAAATTTTAAGTCATGAATGAATAAGCAAACTGATGAGTCCGGAGCGTTTTACAGTCCTTCGCTTTGCTCCGGACAATCAATTCTTTTACATTCTGACTTATAATTTAATAAGCAAACATATGGACAGTCCGGAGCGTTTATAGTCCTTCGCTTCGCTCCGGACAATCAAATAAATTAAATTTCATCCCATTTTGTTTTAGAACTCTTTCCTTTTTCTTCCTATTGGGGATATTTTTATAATTAAATGTTTATAAATTAAATGTTTATAAATAATTTTATTTATGTTTGTGGTTCTAACGTCACCGGCAAGACAAATGTTTTGCCGATGACCATCTCATCGACAAGGAATTTAGGAATTTAGGATTAGAGTTAAAAGAATTAGGGTAGGATTAGGGGTAGGATTAGAGGATAAGTGAATGGGTAGGATTAGGGTTAGGATAGGGATAGCGAGGATAAGTGGATTAGGAAGGATTGTCGATGAAATGAATCAGCCCATCAAAAGAAAATTGTTAAAAAAAAAGTTTGTTTGAGCATTTCAATATTTAAACATTTTGTTTGCGAATAATAAAAGAGAGTAATAATAGTTGGTAAAAAGGAAATTGTTCTGATGGGTTTGATTTCAAACGAGGCATTTCAATATTTAAACATCTGAATCCATTGAATGCTCATTTGTGGTGATTTTTAAAAGAGTGAAAAATAAGCTATAAAAATAAGCTTTATTTACTATGAGCAATAATAATCATTTACGATTTTATAATTATTGCTCGATATTTCTAATTTTAATTTATAAATGAATAAAATTTTTCGGAGATTTAAAATTAGGTTAAAGGAAGTAATATGGATTAAATTATAAATTAAGGAAGAGTAATATGAATAAATTTTTATATAAAAGAGCATATTTTAATTTTTGATTCTTTAATTGTAAAAATTGTAAAAAAAAAAATATTGAAATATTTTTGGTATTTCTCTAAGAATTTTCAGAGCCTTTTTATAAGGAAAAAAAAAATTATTTAACAATCATATGGTTCTATTTTGGGCGTAAAATAGAACAAAATTATTAACAATAGATTTAAATGATATTTTCTTTGAAAGGAACAATTACTTCAAATAGTGTTTAATCAATCATAAAACGCGTCAGACGTTAATATCTGACTTTTTTTTAAAAAAAGTATTGTTATTGTAAGTATTTACGTAATAATAGAAATTTATTTTTAGTAAATATGGATTTTTTTGAATGTAAAATTTATGGACAAAAAAACTTCGGATTAAAATTCCGATTACAGTCCAAAAATGTACATTATCAAAGAAAAAAAAAATTTCTTTAATAAAAAAATGATATCATAATATATTATGCATTCTTTTTTTTTCACAAAGAAAAAAAAACCTAAATAATTATAAAACTTTAATAGGCAAATTTTATCCTACGTGATATAATCAAAATGTAAGAGTAACATATCCGTGATTACTTACTATCCATACATTGCAGCAGTCGTGGAAATAACCATAAATAATCGTGATTATAAAGAAAAGCCACATTATGTATCACAAAATATATATCATTATGATCATCATACAATGAGTACAGCTATGATAAAAATAAAAGTAAAGTTCAAAATTGTGGGAATTTTTTTTTTTTGGGAAAAAAAAAATAAAAAATAAATTATCTAAATATGTTCATTTATTGAATACTTTCTTCCCATTTTGGTTCTTTATTTTAAAGAATTTTAACTACAAAAGATGACATATGATCAATTTTGAAACGCCAACATACATCAGAGTTCTTTAAAAAAGTGTAATTTTTTTTTTGGAATTATCATTTAAAACCTGTTGGAAACAAGCAAAATTGATTAACCTACTAAAGATTTTGAAAAGTATTTTATTATTTTTTTTTTTTTATTGTGTAAAATTTCATTGTAAAATTTTTATTTATTCGTTTATTCGTTTATTTTTATGTTTCACATAAGTTTGTACCAATGATTCCATAATTAGATTAAAATAAGCAACATATTTTTTTATACATGAATAATTTTTTTTAAATCACTTTTAATCGTTCCATTTGCAGAATTTCATATCTTAAAAAAGTCATAAAATACGCCCTCGATGATCACATTGTTCTACAGCATTTTTTTGCGTAATTCATTTAGATGCCTAGAACAGTCTTATGAAACTCCTTTCCATCGTGTTTAAACGCGAAAAAGGAAATGTTTTTCGCGTTCGGCCAAGGATCTGCAAATTTTTTAAGGCATTATAAGCTCCGACATTCTGAAAAAAAAAACGTGATACAATAAAGGCATGCAGTGAATAAAATGATTAAGTGTAAATATTTATGAAAGGACTTATCGTAAATCAATAAGGTTTATAATATTTGGTTTGTACCATTTCCAAATACATCGTACAATCATGTCACCGATCAAATAATTTATTATTGATCTGATCGATAAAAATTATTAGAATCCTCAAAGCTCACTTAACTAAAGTTATTGAATAAAGTGATTATGTCATATCCATATCACAAAGCAAAGTCACAAATATTTTTATCGCTAATGTAAATTCTGCTGATATAATGCCAACCATTTATTGTGAAAATAGATGAAAATCTCATATATATATATATGCACCTAAATTTATTTCAGAAAGAAAAAAATTAACTTTCTTTTAATAAAAATGGCAGGAATGGGATCAATTGATTACTTGGTGACATTTTTAATCAATAGAATTGATAGAAGAAACATATTCCCCCCTTTATACAATGATCCTGAATCATACCTTTCTCCAGTCGATAAACCTCAACCAAAAAAACCTCCAAACCAATTTTTAATATTCAGACGGAACGTATACAATGAAGCAAAACGAAATGGAGTTAATAATATGCGTGCCGTCACCAAAGTCGCCAGTATTTTATGGAATCACGCACCCCGAAATGATAAAAATATTTACAAGATATTATCTGATTGCATTCAGGATATTTATTTCGCAAGGAGACTCGGAGAATCCCAATAAATTTTTTTTTCAAAAAAAAATTTTATTTTCTTTTTTAATTATAAATAATATTTATAATATTTATTATTTTTTTTTAAAAAAAAAACATTTATTTATTTATTCTTTTTTTAAGACTTTTTTTTTTTAAAAAAAATTTTTTTTTTTTTTTTTTTTTTTTTTTTTTTTTTTT
>JADRCO010000620.1:0-29490 GCA_021464525.1 Rhizophagus sp. LPA8_4_AMF
CAGGAACTGCGTACACAGCTGATTAAACGTCACGTGACCGTCAACCCTTAATTCCACCGATCGGCGGATATGACTTAATAAAATTACATGTTAAATGAGAAGTATAGTTAAAAATATAGTAAAATATGACTTTAATTATAATTATCTTTACAGAAACTTGAAATTTACAAGCAATGGCATTTTGATATCATTTTGATACTGCTTTAATATTATTTTGATATTATTTCAATGTTATTTCAATGTTATTTCAATATTAAATCAAACAACATCAATATGATATTAAATTTATATTGAAATTATATTAAAATGATATCAAAACAATATTGAATGATATCAAAATGATATTAAATCAACATAGTTAAGTTTAACTTAAATATGTTATTTCAATATCATTTTAATATCATTTTGATATATCATTTTGATATCATTTTAATGTAATTTTAATATCATTTTGATGTCATTTCAATATTAAAATTAAAATAACATTAAAATAATATTGAAATAATATTAAAACAATATCAAAATAGTATCAAAACAGCATAGTTAAATTAAACTTAACTATATTGATTCTATGTTGATTGAAAACTATAAGTTTCTGTAAAGACTGAAGTTCTAATCAGATTAATTTTAAAGAAATATGAGTTAAGAAAATAAATCTATTGATATATTTACCTTAGCTAAAACTAAAAGATTTATTTCACTTCTGTTACATTAATCTGATCAAAAAATTCAGTTATATATATTGTACATCAACTGTTAATTTGCGTCAGATGTCAACTGGATTACGTGAAATTACTATAAATGGTAATGTTAATATGTAGATTTTCATATGTCAACATCATACCCTATTGGTCAGTTGACATCTGACGTAAATTGATACCTGAAATACAACATATATGTGTAATGTGTTACAATTTGTAATGCTAATCATCACATCAGCTTTTTTTGAAAAATCATTTATAGTATTTTGGATTTGATTATCAGATAAACTTAAAATTACAATTGCATTATAAGTAATTACTTCTATTTCTACAGTGCTTATATAACAAAAAAATTTTTAAACAGCCAAATTTAAAAGTCAATTTATATCATCATGTAATATATTAAACTTGTAATTTTATTTGCTAGATTTATATAATTAAATTATAATTCTTAATTTTAATCAGATTTATATATAATTTTAGCCAGATTTATATAGCTAATGATCAGATAAAAGTAATTTTGACTAGATTTACACATAATTTTGGCCAAAGTAAAGTGATCAAATATTTAATTTAATAGTAAAATATTCTAACTTTGAATTGCTACTATTCTATTAAAAAACATTTTATAGAAAATTTAAAATCATAGTTTTGTTAAACTTGTTTTGTTTTATTATTGTATGTTATACTTTATATTTATCATTTAATTTTTTTTAAGTGAGTAGTATAATGTTGCTTGCCAAAATTCATTTAACAAAGTTTAGTTAAAATCTGAAATTTAATAACTATTTTTAATGAAAAAACTAATTAATTTGAAACTTTCCTAAACTTTAAATAAGTTTAGGAAACTTAAAAAATAGTTTTACTAATTACCTTTACTATAAAAAGTAGGTTAGGATTTAATTTTGCCAAAACTTAAATTTTAAAAAATTAGGTTTGGCAAGCAATATTAGAGTAGTAGTGATTTGAATTTCATCAAATTTAATTGTTAGAATTAAGTTGTATGCACTATACTTCTGTAAATAGCAAGTAAATTCTTTTGGCTCTAAATGTTTTTTAATGCAAATTGGTAATAATATCAGGAAAAAAAGATTTTGATTTCACTATATACCAATATTCTTACTGATTAGTTATCAATACTTTTTATAAACTTGGTACTTCTAATTCAATCTTCATATGCTTTATAGTAGCAATTAGCATAAAATCTCCTTTTGTCTAACCTTGACTACTACTTTAAATAAATCAACTATATTTTGTGCTGTAATTTCACTATATCCTGTAAGAATTACTTCTAAAGAGAGTTCAGGAATTTGAATATCAAACATCTTATTAATCTTGCTACTACTTTTAGTGCAAAAAAATAATTCCTATCTCAAGTTTACTCTACTTTTTAATTATAAAAAAATTTCTGATCAACAGTTATTTGCTCGAAATTGAGTCAGTATTAAATCCTGTTTATTTTCTTTATTTTAAAAAATTGCCATTAGAAAAAATAATATTTCTTGCACGTGAATTTCATTAAAGTGTGCACTGATAAATATGACATAATAATTTTTGCCGAAAAATAATTTGCCAGAACGGTTAGTTTAACCTGAAGGTACCTTCTGCGCAATTTTGACGAACCCGGACAGCTACCATCAGAAAAAATAATATTTATGTCAGGATAATAAATATGTATGCATTTATACATTAATAAATTTAGATAATTTTTGTGCATAAACTAATTGAAAAATACTTTTTAATTTTGTAAAATTACTATATAACAAATTATACAATACAGCCTAATTTATAATGATACTATAAAGAATTAAAGATGCATAATATAAAATAAATCAGTTATTTTTATTTTATTCTTTTTCTTTTTTTGCTTCTTTTTTCTACTTCCTTTCGATTCTCCCCTTAATGGCTTGAGAGATTCTTTAGTTACAACATAAGTCTCAACCTCACATGATTCTGCCCATTCTTTACCTTCACGTTCAGCTTCGTCTAATGTAACTAATTCATGTGTATACTCATTAACATAACGAAGATTTTCCTGACGAAAAAGATAATTTATCAAGGCATCTTTCATGTCATGTCCTACAAGCATAATACTATTTTCCACACGGGACCATATGTATACATCATGATCTTTTATCCAGAAGACTAAATCTTTATATGAGAGTACGGGATATGCACCAATAATACCGTAATTTCTAGAAAATATATCAATCTCATAATCAAAGACATTAGTGTTTGTCTCGTCATGAAAGAAATGATCCCGCTTCAATAGATTAAGAAGCACGTCTTGGGAGTCTTGTGTATCATAATCAGGAGACAGTTCTTGCAAGGTGATATCATTTTTTGTGTTTTTGTGTTGATTGCATGAGATCTGATCGGTAGATCGCGTCTCCAGGACACTAGATGGGACCACGCGCTCGTCTCTGTGCAATTCCTGAATTGCCACGGTTCTTGATTTACTATCAAATTCATATTCCTGTCTCGGGGAAAGAGACCATTGTATCTCATGTCGAACTCCTGTCGCATCTTCATTAAACATTTTCTGGCTTGCCTGGTCCCTATCAGTGTTGTCCCGAATGAGATCAAGATTTTTTGTCATTTTGACTTCCATGCTACACATATTGGGCGTCTTCACAAAAAATGTGATTGAGATTGAGATTGAAATTTCATATAGGATTTCAATCTTACTAACATATCAAGATTGAAAATTCTATATGAAATTTCAATCTCAATTTCAATCATATTTTTTGTGAAGACACCCATTGTTGTCGGTATGTTGTCTTCTACTTCGTCTGCCTCTAAAATCAATATCCAATTCGAGAGTTGTTCCAAATGTTGAAACAGCCATTCTATTTGCTCCTCCAGAAATCTTAATGATTTCGGAGGCTGGCCGATATTTATGGAATAAAAAAGTGCAAGACCGTCCACAAATGTGCTCGTCACAAGCGTCACTCCATCTATCTCTATTTCAGCCATCACGGTTGCCCGTTCTTCTGTCTTAGAATTATTTGTCGGTTGTTTCTGGTGTATCAAATAAAATTTAATGCGGCATTTGCTTAAAGAAACACGGTAATATTTGAAACATACCTATAAGGTTCCAGAAACGTATATAAGTTTTGACAATTGTTCGTCCTTGACAATATCTCTAGATAATTCCATAACTAATACATTGTCAGATTGTTTTTTAATAAATAACGACTTACCTCTTCGTACATGTCACGTGATCGGGAAAGAAATTCTAAAGTATGTGTGTACACGTGATGTTACTGATGTTTGCTAAACTTTCAGCCCTCAGCCACAATGAAGGGGCAATTAGGTATTATCTTTGTGCTATTGCAATGAAACAACTTCTGCACTTGCAAATTAGTGTCATTTTTCGTACAGATTCTGAAGACCTTCCTAGCATCACGGAAGATGAACATGATGATTGGGACAAATGAAACCAGATCACGGAGTTAATGTTGGGATGTTGTGTTAGTATAGTTTTAGAAAAGTGAAACCCGGTGTAGTCCGTAGGCATTAGTATAGAAATACCCATTTTGCTTTGTAAAGCAAATTTACATATTGTATATGAATTTTTATTCAAAATCTGTATAAATTTGAATCTGATAATACTAAAGTATAACTTGGTAAAAAATCGATAAAATCACTAAAAATCATTATAAACTGCTATAAGTCTCTTAATCACTAAATCATTAAATCTGATCCTTATATACATTTAAATGAAACTGATTCACATGTTAACTACAATCTTCCTAGGATACGTGGGAATGAGATTCCATCCGATTGGAAGAAGCGAATCTGGGACACATTAATGGTTTAAAGAAAAAATCATCTTTCGACTGATCCTAATAAGAGATATCTTATCGTCAGAAAACCAATAGTATGATATTTGGTTCGGAGTAAAAATAGGAATATGCAATCAGCTCGTCTAATCCAAATTAGGAAGTGGGTATGAGTATTTCAATGCATTAGGTATCCTAAACCAACACCTACAAACCAAGGGGCGAATGTAGCGGGGAGTAGAATAGCTTTATGGATAAGCATTGGCGTACCAATTGCACCGAAAATGAATATTGTGATATGAGCTTCGAAGACTACATGAAGCTGAAAGATAATCCTCCATCTTGCTAATTCACAAAGAAGGCAATCCGTCGATATGAGATATGGTTGGAGAATGTATCAAGCAGGATTCGACGTATCAGGCAAAAACATGCAAAGTAATGTAAACACTTCGCCTAGCAAGCCTCACTATATTTGTAACCAGCAAAAAAATATCTGTATGAATAATATTTCCTTAACCCTCCTCCTTTGCCACCAAAGCCTTTTGTATTAATGCAGTATAATGCAAGTGCGCCTATGTTGATGAATACTGGCTTCTGTGTGAAAAAATGCAAGAAAGGAGACAGACTTAATATCTTTTGACTGAATATTCTCAACTATATTTATAACTTATCCATGATATAATTTATTTTCATTTATCCGAAATATTACTATTTTTAATCATTATTATACGAATTGCATCGTACATTATTACTCCATTATAAAACTTCTTTTTTTACAACTTTAAAAACTTCTAAAGTATCTATAGTATGCATCTCGTCTACGTATATTTTTTCCCCTCGCCTAAAATCATAAGAATTATTTCTACTACCTAAATGCATATTTAAAGCAAGATGCTTTTCAATCCATCGAAATTTTATATAACCATTTATATCATAAGAGTAAAATGTAAATCCATCTCCACCAATTCCATTTTCATTATTTTCTTCAGACCAACTTATAGTTTTATAACCTCCAAAGAATATTGGTACTGAATCATCTTTTATTTTAATGACCGTTAAAGTTGGGCCTTGATTATAGACATATTTACACCATTCTGTTTCAGTTAATTTAGTTCCTTGACATCGATATAAAATATAAAAATCGTATGGAATTTCTTCATAATTTATTTTTATATTCGTTTTTTCATATTTATTATACCAATTTTTTCTCTTACCTTCCAGCAAATCAATCCAAGATGAAATTGGCTTTAAACATGATTCATTAAGAAGAATTGAATTAAGTCGTAAAGGTAAAACTTCATATGTCGGTTCAAAATCTATAGATTTTTCATGATACTTGATGATTTCATCATACAAATCATCTTCAAAAATTTGTTTATAAGGTCCAACTTTTTCAATAAAACACTTAGGTTTCATTTTGAAGAATCTAATTAACGGTAAGAATTCATCAATATTCGCTTTTAAAGCATCAACTTGTTCTATAGCCCAATCTTCTATATTGTTCATGTTAAGTGATATACATTCCGGTGTATTATGTATAGCCCATTTAAGAACTCGATTCCAAATAGTAATTTCATTTAGTCCTAAAACATTACGCTCCAATAAACTAATCAAGTAGTTACGTGGAATTGATAAGAATTCTTTGGAATAAAATAAATTTTTAGGTTGAAGTAACAATTTTTTCTCACAGATTTCTAATAGTTCTTTACAGCCCAAAATTTGTACGATCGTAAGAAGCACTTCGCTTGTATATTTATTAACATAATCTATTTCACGACAAATTAAATCTTCTTCTAGAAAATTAATAAGGTGATCTAACATTAAAACATCCGCTGCTATCATTAATTGAAGTTTTTCGGTAACTTCTAAATCATAAGCTAAAACATAGCCTCCGTAGATATAACTTTATTTTTTTTTTAAAAAAAAACTTTGAATTAGTATTAATATTAACAATGAATATATAGTTACATCATTAACTTACAATAACACTTCGTAAAAGATATCATATGAAATATTCATGTTATATAATTTTATAACATAAAATCCATCAGAATTCTTTCTTGACCATGTAGTTGATAACGCAGCTTTAAAATATTCCGATCTAGCACGTAATATTAAAGAATGAGCTTTAAATATTTCGAAATCATTTTCTTCTCCAACTTTGATTATGACGTCACAAGAATATGTTTCATCCAATAATTCTGTAAGATCATTTGCTAATTTATACCATGATTTCACCATCGCACTTGCGTTCTCCATAATAAAAAAATATGTATGTATAACGAAAGAAAGGTTAAATGAAGGAAAGAAAAAACGAAACAGAGGGGAGACCGTTTAATAAATTTGATGTGTTCTTTTAAAATGAATTTTTTAAATGTATAATTCCAAAAAAAGCAACTCATCATATGCATAGAATATGATTGAACATCAATAAACTAACCAAATTTTAGGATCTTACAAAAATAAAAAAAAAATGGTATAAAACGAGGTAATTCTTAAGTATTAATAAAATACACAATACTAGCAGTTACTATTAACACATAACATTTACTATTAGGAGATTTGTATGCTGATGAAAATACCTTGATTTGAAAATTATGTACATTCATTTTCTATTATTACGCGAAGATATTGTATTGTTTAATCAAGTGTGTAGTATCCTCGAATATTAACATTTAAAGAAGTCCCCATGATGTAAGATTGTGACACTCACAGAGCTCTGACAGAATGGACCTTAAAAATCAAAATTATAAATTATAACAGGTGAACTACTCTACCACGTAGCGCACGCGAAATTTCCAAGATTTATGTACAGTATTTTAACATCCTGCTATTCAAATAAAGCAGATTATGCTTAATTAAAAGCTCCTATTTGGGTAGAATCTCTAATGTCAGTACTTTATAAAAATGAGATTACAGCAATATTAGTTAAATTATTTATTATTGTAATATACAATTTATTCACAAAAAAAAAAATACAGGAAAGATTTAAGAAGGCAGATTTTGATTAATATATGCGTGATTATGTATGAAAAAATATTCATAATTATTTTTCTTATTTTCATTATTTTTTTATTTTTTTTTTACAAAAGTGTAGACACAAAAAGAATTTTTTACAAGACATTATTAACAAATAAATCAATACTTAATGAAAAATAATACGGTACTTATTTTTTTTAACATTTATGAAAAAATAATTTTTTTATTTTAACATGACAAAAAAATATTTAAAGAGATCAAGTTTTTGTTTTTTATTTAAAAATGTTAACAAAAATTATTTTATTATTCATAAAAAAATAAAATATTTCTTTTTCGTTTATCACATCAAAAGAATATATAATCATGCGTATCTTGACCGGGTCAAGAAAGTAAGTCGTACAGGTCAAGAACGTAACTTTTGCAAAAGAAATAAAATTTTGTCTAAATTCCAAGATCCTTACAATTATTAACACTTTAAAAACAGGAAAAAGGATAATCATGTAACGCAATCGAAATTGAGAGTTCGTGGAACAATATCACTCTTTTTTTTTTATAAATCCTTATTTTCAAATCAGTTGCATTTTTCATCACTCATTCTGTAAATTCAGAATATATAGTACATGCACTACTGATTTTTGTATTAAAGTTACATTTTTCAGATTATATACATTGCATATTGTGCTTACAATGAGTTTCACATCTATTAATTTGTATCTTAAATGCATGTTTAATCTCCTGCTTTATCTGGTAAGTTGTGTCATGTACAGTCCGTAATTTAAATTAATAAAAATAAAATTTATTTTTAAACAATTCAAATTATGGATTCTCAAGATGAGAAAATTGAAGGAATAACAAAGGGTTTATTGAATTTTGGTTTAAAATCTTTAGTTATAGCCGGAGAAACTGTTAAGCCATTTTTACCTTTGTTCGACGAAGCGTTATCAATCGTAGATGAAATTGTACAAATTTACGAAGACGCGCAATATAATAGGAAAAGTTGTATAACTTTAATTGATCGTGTAGAAAATGCTAAAACTGCTGTAAAGGCGTTAAGTCGTAGAAAAGAAGAAAATGAAGAAAAATTTCGTGAAGAAGATTATTTTTTGTCTTTTACGAAATTTATAGATACTTTAAGGAGAATTAAATCTTTTGTTAAAGAAGTTAGTTCTCTCTCTAAATTTCGTAATTTTGTCCAAGCCAAAGAAATTAAAGAGAAATTTCAAATTCTTATTGAAGATTTTGATTCTGATGTTAGTTTATTAAAGCTCGCAATGATAATTTCTAATGAGGAACAAAGGAAAAAAGATACTGAGATTTTGGAAGAGGATCTTGCAGGAATGACTAAATATTTGGAAAATATCTATGGAGGACTTACGGATGCAAAAACTGGCATTAACACTGTTCTTGAAGAAGTGGAGATTCTGCAAAAAAAATTTGACAAATTAACGCCATCATCAATTGTTGGTGAAGAATTCATACCGACGGAGATTCCACCTATCGAATTAGAAGAGCCGAAGCAAAAATTTGCAAGTTACAATTATTGTAAAAAATGGTCAAGAAGACTATTAAATAATGTATTTTGTAAGAAAATAATTCCAGCAGATGAAAACACATTAGAATATAAAAAAATCAATGCACAATTGGCGATTCTTGGTATAATGCAACAGTCTTCAAATATCATCAAATTTTATGGATTATCAACCGTTAATTCAGAAAGAGTTATGATATTCGAATGGGCGGAATATGGCACTCTTAAAGAGTTTTACGAAAAATATGAAATCGATTGGCCTTGGAAATTACAAATTGCAGTAAATATTTGTCGAGGAATTGCATTTCTTCATGGTTGGTGAGTTAAAAAACACATACTTTCCGTTCCTTAATAATTGATTATAAAAAAAATATATATATAATTTTAATCCAAATATTGCTTTTGTCATCTTGATGTAGTCAAATTTTACATCATGATATTAGGTGGCTTTCCTTACGTAATTCAAATTATATTTATTTGTTATTTAATAATATTAATTAAACATAAGATTATTATAACAGGTGCGAGTCAATCTTAATTACCAAAAACATTGAACCGAAAATTTCAAATTTTGTGTATAGTCGGTACGATGATCAAAAAACATCTAATGTATCAAAATTTAAAGCCAATTCTATTCTAAATTGGATGGCACCTGAAAAAATGGAAGAGCAAATACATAATCAAAAAATGACTGTCGGAAGCAAAAAATTTTATAGAAGATATACCGTTCATTGTGATATATTTAGGTATAAATATCCATGTTTTTATTTTTAATTTTGTAAATTGTGTTTTAATACTAAATTATTTTTTAGCTTTGGAATGCTTTTATGGGAACTTGCTTTTCAAAGAATACCTTATAATAATTATAATCAACAGCAAATAATGGAATATGTAACTGCTGGAGGAAGAGAAAAACTTGATTTTGGATTGAATTTGGCGCCCGTTCAACAAGAATTTGGGAACGTTATTAAAGCTGGTAAATACATTATTTTCTTGAAGAGAGTTGATATAATTTATTTATATTTAACTAAAGAATAAATTTTTTTTCAGCATGGCAAGGAGAGCCTCTAGATCGACCTGAAATTAAAAATTTGTTTAATACTTTGGATGAATTATCTCAAACAAATAAAGTTAAAGAGTATTCCGATTTTCGCGAAATTCGAAAGAATGAAAGTTCTTATGATATAGAAGATGATTTAATGCCAGAGATACCCAATTATACTATCGATACACTTCCATATGAGCCATTACTTTCACTTAAAGAAGGTTGCGAAGCTCATAAAAAAGGCGATCGTCAAAAGGCGTGGAAATGTTTTGTTGGGCATGCTAATAATGGAAATTTTCATGCAAAATATTGGCAGGGATACTATTTATTAGGGGGTATTAATGGTGAAATTGATAAAGAAAAAGGTATAAACCTATTGAAAGAATCAGCTGATGCAGGTATAAAAGATGCACAATTTCGATATGCATTTGCTTTAAGAGAAAAAGAATCCTTTGATAAAAATGAATTTGTAAAATATCTTACACTAGCAGCAGACAATGGTTTGGATAATGCACGATATAATTTAGGAGATCTATATGTTAATGGAAAACTTGGCATTGATAAAGATGTTGAAAAGGGGTTACGATATTTAAGATTAGCTGCATACAATAATCATCATGGTGCGGTTGAAATGTTAAGTAATCTAAAGACTAATTAGCTAGGGAGAATAAAACTTGTGATTATTATCTTAATTTATTATGATAAATTTTAAATTTGAAAAATAAAACTGTAAAAACATATAAAAGTATCTATTGATTTTACTTATTATTGTATCATAGTTTTATCTATAATACAGCTTAAAATAATATAAAGCCAAGATTTGTTAACCAACCATATATATTATATTAGTAATACAATTTTATCTAATATTTCTTTTACCTTATTTGCTTATTTAAAGCAGCTTGTTTCCTTTTCTTTATTTATACTAGAAAAATAATATTATTAAAATTACTATATAAGATTACTAATTTAAAATATTTAATAAATTTAATATTATCAATATTCTGATTTTCTTATTAATTAAATAAAAAGTCTAGGTAGTATTAGAATCCTGGATAATTATATTTAATTTGGTATATATAAAATGGAATAAATTTTAAAATTTTTTTTAAAAGATGGTAAGTATAAATGAATTTTTTAAAAAAATGTAGAGGTAAAATAAGTTAAATAAAAAAAATAGTAAAAAAACTTTTATAGGTAAATTTTTGTATTTTAAAGTAATAAATTATAAATAGAAGTAAAAGAAGTAATTAAATACTATTTAGACCTATTTTTGTTATACAATTCTTAATTAGACTTTTAGGGCAGTATTTTCAAAAAATACATTTGTAAAAAGAAATCCAAATGGATTAGTAAATCTTTTTAATATAGGCTATATAGCATAAAAGTATAGTTAATATTATTAATTGCTTTAGAACTTATTTTAGAATAGTATTATAAATATAACTAAAATCTATTAAATTGAATTGAATGAATCTATAAAGAACCTGAATATCTCTTACTATTTAACTTACAAATAACATATAGTAAAGGCATTTTTTACAATAATTTGATCAATATTTATATTAGAAATGTAATTTTACTACTATTAGATTCCTCTTATTAAGATAAATTCAATAATAGAATCCTGAAAAAAATATATATATAGATTACATTTTAGTTTTAATAAATTAGTTCTAATTTGGTTTAAAGTTCAATTTAAATTTTTAGTAAATTTAGTATATCTTAGTATAAAGTATATATGAAGTTAAAATTAAAAGTTAAAAGTCAAAATATTTCAGTTTTCAAGCTTAAAGTTAAAATTAAAGTTAAAATTGGCTGATATTACAGTACATCATATTACATGATTAAGTAATTGTAAAATAATAAAAACTTTAAATTACAATAACTTTGTCAATATTAAAGTTACAGATATGAAATACATATTATCTAAATCCTCTTTATAAGACGAATCAAATGATATCTAGTCAATCTAAATCATTGAAATCTGATTACTAGATACTGAGATCATAAGTAAAATATTTATACATTTAAGTAAGAATAGAATGGTTAATATTGATGCTATCAATATGATTTTACTACCAATTAAGTTGTCTTAATTAGAGCTTTCAAATGAGATATAGTTCATTAAATTCTGATTACTGGATACTATAATATCCTTAAAATACTTTTACTATTAAATTTTAATAATTGTAAATGGTTATTTAACATTTACAGTAATTCAACCATTTTGATTTTTGGGAACTAAAGTTGAATTAATTTTGACCATTTTGATCATTTTGAGAGTCAAAATTAACTTAATTTCAGTTTTATGTATAATATAAAGTAATTTTAAGTTTTGGCAAATTATATTGATTTTTATATAGTTATAATAATATTTTGGTAAATTAGAACTTTTTTGGTTGTTCTATAAACTTTTTTTTGCTGTTTATTGTTTTATTTTAATTAAATAATTTAAACTTTAACTTTAATAAATATAATTTTTAAACATCATGTTAATTTCCATCAGTATTTAATATAGAAAGATGAATTTACTACCATTTAATTCATTTTAATAAAAGGAATCAAATGATGTAAAATTCATTGAAATCTGATCACTAGTTAAAGTTTTACAGTTAATAATTGTTACATAAATAAATTTAAAAGATAATTTGTATATTATTTTTTAAATGTATTAATCTCTGTCAATATTGAAAACTTAAAGTTAGAAGGATGATTTTATCACTATTCAATTCATCTTTATAAGAGGACCCAGAAAATTTTTATATATGCAAGATACCAAGATGCTTAGCCAATATAGAACAATTTTATAATATAAGAATTTTATAATGCTTAAAAAAATTTTATGCTATGTAAAATAATTTATTTGCATATTTTTGGCATTTTTTTTTTTTTGAAATACTATGCTTGATTCGTCTTGAAGTATCAGGACAAATAACCCTCTTAACATTCTATTAATTTGATTCATTTTCTCAATTTCACAATAGTATCGGACCTATTAGTGTTATAGTGTATTATTCAATAATGTCCAAATACTGTATGTCCATTAACATGCACATTTCTGTTAATCCAACCAAAACATCATTATCAATTCTATTATTACATCCGCAAAATTCAGGTTCTGAAAGTAAAGTTTGCTCCAGAAATATGATGTGATAATGATAATAATAAAATTGATGAGATATATATATGAAGGTGCGTTAATCTCGTATTCAAATCAATAATCTGTACAATTATTTGTATCTAATTTACTAATTAATTTTTTAATGGATTGGTTCTTCAGTGAAATCTATTTTCAAGTTTCTTAACAATTTAACCGCATTTGGATGATTTTGCAAAGCGGATAATCTTAAATAGTGAAGTCCCTTTTTCTCATCTTTTGGCATGTTTAATTTTCCGTTTACATAAACGTCCCCCATATTAAATTGAGCGGTACTATTTCCACCGTCAGCTGACAACGTTAAATATTTAATTAACTCATCACGTTCCTTTTTCTTACCTAAGTTCTTTTTAAGAGTGAATGCATAACGAAGTTGTGCGTCATGAATACCTTTATCGGCTGCTTCTTTAAATAATCTAGCAGCCTCTTCCTGATTTTTTTCAACATATTTCCCTTCCCACAAATAATACCCCATCCAATGTTTCGCGTATGCGTTTTCATTTAATGCATGATATTCAAAGCATTTCCAAGCTTTTTCATAATCACAGTTTTTATGCGCCTTTATGCCTTCTTCTAATGTTATATTCGTATCTATTTCGAAGTCAGACACGAAATATTTAACTTCGTCCGCCATTTCCCCCTCTATATCTGCATTGCTAATTTGAGGAGTACTCGTACCATACAATTCCAAAGACTTTTGTGGAATTAAATCTAACCCTTGTTCTACCACATTTTCAGATTGTAATCGTTCAAGCGTGTTAAATAGGGCTAGAAGCGAAATTCTTTCTTGAGGCTTTTGTTTCCACGCTTTTTATAATTAAAAAAAAAAATAAAATTAACGAAATTAATACTTAACCCCGTATTAATCTAGTAAAACGTATCGATTTTATGCGTACCTTCTCTTATAACATGTTCTAACCCTTTTTGAATATCTAATTCTCGTTCGTTAGCGGCAAGTCCAAATTTAATTTGTTCTCTCTTACCTTGAGTGACATGTACTTGTATTTTATCCATGTCCCATCCTTGGTATGGAATTTTTTCAAATGCTAACTCCCAAAGTAACATTCCAAAGCTATAATAGGATTAAAAATTAGTTAACCAGTTTTTTTAATGCAAGTAAATTAAAATTATACCTAAAAATTTCGCATTTAACAGTATATCGAGTGTTTATATCCATCATTTTTTCAGGAGATAACCAATGAATTATTCTCATTATGTTGGCAATTGAAGGAGTTGTGGCAGATGCTCCGCGTGCATATTCAAAGTTTGCAAGTTTCGGTTCTAAATTATCCGTCAACATAACATTCTCGCATCGTAAATCATGATGGTAAATTTCTGCAGAATGTAAGAAAGCGATTGCTTTACATATATCAGTTGCAATATGTAATTTTTTAGTCCAAGGAATATCATACGCTTTGTAAGTCTCTCTCAAATTTCCATATTGTGCCCATTCCACAACTAAATGATTTAAACCATCTAATTTCGCTAATCCATAAAATTTAAGTATCTTCGTACATTCAGATAATTTAGATAAAATGGCAAGTCGTTCGACGTATTCTTCTTGATATAAAGGTACACAGGCAACATTTATAGTAGTTTTATAATATTTTCTTACAATTTTTTTATTAGTACCGCGATAATCGGTATCATCTGCAATCATAGGATCCGTTAAATCGCTTTGAGCTATCTGTTTAGGCTTTGTCGCTGGACCTTTTCCACTTTCTAAGCTTATTCTCATAAGTCTTAATTCTTCAATAACAGTGTTCATCATTTGATTGGTATTTATGACACCACCATCAATGTTTTGAAGAAACTGCGAAATATAAAAAAAAAATATTCGAACTTAGCAAATTTCTAAACAAGATAATATAAATATTTATATTTAAAAACTTACTTCTCTCATTTCAGCAACATCTTCCATTAAACATTCAGAATCATATCGTCTCTGTTCTTCGTTTGCGAAACCGATAATAAAATTCAGATCTACCACAACAGTGTCATAATTTTTCGAAAGTTCTTCGAATTTATCTTTAATAGAATAACTTTTAAGATACTTTTGATACCCACGAATTGTAGATATTTCTTTGGCAAAGTATCTAATATTCTTTAAAACGTCCACGAAACGATTAAATGCGTCATACCAACCTTGACGTTTAAAATTACTTACATAAAAATTTTTGCGTCGTTGCAAAGTATCGATAGCATATTCCGCAAATTTTGTTCTATCATATAAAGCACCAATTATCCTTTTATTATATTCAGCTTGTTGATAGATGGCTATAACTTCATTAATAATTGAGGTCGCCTCATCTATCAAAGGAATAAAATGTATAATTGGATCATCCGAAATGTTTGTTTGAACAGTTTTGCTAGCATTAAGAGTTTTTTTAGGTCTTCCGCAAATATCATAGAATTGTCCAATAACAATTGAAGTTTCATTATATTTATCCATTTTTTTCAACAAGCGGTAAGATTTTGTAGATTTATCAATTTATATCCGAAATATCAGATCATCCGAGCAAATTCTATATTTGTTATGTACATTTTATGAACATTTTTTTTTTGTCGACAACAATGAAAACATGGAGAAATTTGTTAACTCTTACGAGTATTTTACGGAGCAAAGTGACCTTTTATTAAAAAAAATAGAAATTTTAATTGATGATATACTTCACATTTATCAACATATTCAGATTAATAAGAAAATATGTAGTATGTTACTAGACAGAATCGAAGTTTTCATGAATTTATCAAAATTTCAATCAAAAGAATGGTTAACAAAATCCTACAAGCAACTACAGTACCATTACAATACTTTACATCAGTTGGTATATTTACTTGAAGAAATAAAAGAATTTGTTGATGATATGTCAAATCTTAAAAAATTCAGAAAATACTTAAATATTGAACAAAAATTCATGAAGATTATTGAAAGATTCGATGAAATATGTATTATTTTGCGAGTTATCGATTCAAATACATTAAAAGAAATTAATACACAAAAGGAAATGAGATGCTTGCGGTTAGATTTGGCGAATAATAAACAAGTAAAGCAAGAAAATTTTTTTTTTAAAAAAATAAATTTCAAAGGATTTATTATTAATTTTAAAATAAATAATTTTTATATGTAAATATTTTAGTTTTTGGAACGTATTCAAGGCGGGATTGTAGATAAAGACTATAATATTAATACGGTATTTGAAGAAATAGAATCTCTAAATGGAATGAAAATTTCGTTAGATTTCAACATATCTGAATTAAAGCTAAATTCCACTTATCACAAACAATCTGATAATATTCAAAAAATGCAGATTAGTGGCTTAAATAGTGTTAATGATGTTGCAACTAAACCGTTAATTGGATTTGAATTATCAAACAAAAAGAACAACGATCAATTAATGACAGAGATAACCATTTTGAAAAAATTAAGTCAAAGTAAAAATATCATAAAATTTTATGGCATTATGAAATTAGACATTGGATTTATCAGTGTTTATGAATGGGCAGAAGGTGGAAATTTGAAAGATTATTATAAAGTTCAAGGAAATAATTTTAACTGGGATGATAAACTTCGGATTGCGCTCGATATATGTCGTGGCTTATGCTTTTTACAAAATGCAAATATTCCACATTATAATTTAAAATGTGAGAATGTATTGGTTAGTATATTCTTAATTTATTTCGTTTAAAAAAATATAATGTTTATATTATTAATCAATTACATTTATCTAGCTTTCAAAGTTCCTTGTGGCTAAAATAACAGGATTCCAAAAAAATTACTCTCGTATTCTCCGATTCGAAAAAGGAAATAAAAAAGACGAAATAAGATGGTCTGCTCCAGAATATTTGGTCAACAAAGAACATTGGAATATCAAAAGTGAAATATTTAGGTACAAAATTGTGGTTAAATATTCATTTGTTTATTTATTAAAATATTAATTAATTTATAATTTCTAGTTATGCCATGTTATTATGGGAATTAGGTCATCAGAAAGTTCCTTATTCTGATTTAAATGATGATAAAGAAATATCTGAAATAATTATATCTGGAGAAAAAAAGAATTTTGATAATATGTTCAATTCAAGTGATTACTTAAAAAAGTATAAGAAAATTATATGTGATGGTAAATATTTTAATTTTTAAAAATTACTCTTAATATTATATATTTAATTTTTTTTGAAAAAAAATTTTTTATACAGCTTGGACAATTAATCCTAATATTCGTCCAACTATAATTGAAATTTTTTTGAAATTACTAAAAGTTCAAAAGTTATATTTAAATTCGATTAAACAACAATCTCTTTGTGATAAAACTGAAATAATCCAAAATGAAAATATAGGAATTCAATTACTTGAACCTCAAGATTTTCACAATCCTCTTACAATAGAATCAGATAAGCGTGGTAAAAAGCCACCATATTTGATTAAAAAATTATATGTTAAAGAATCAATTGAATCAATTGAAGTGGCTTGTAAACCTCTTAATGTTTCAAATAATTCTCATTTTTCAACGAATAAGATTCAAGAAACAGTATCTATATTTAATAAATTAGGCCGTGATTCAATAAATATTATCAAGTTTTATGGATTAGCAAACCTTAATAATTATTTAAATTTGATTTTTGAGTGGGCAGAATTAGGCAATCTTCAAGAAACATATGAAAATTATAAAATTTCATGGAAATTAAAAATACAAATAGTTTTGGATATATGTGATGGTCTTACATTTATTCATAATCATCATTTATTCCATCGAAATTTAAGATGCAAGTCAATAAAGGTAAAATTTCATTTCTTTTTATTATTTTGAATAAATTAAATCAGTTGTTAGATTGTTAAAAATAATATTTTGAAATATAGATTAATCAATCATTCAAACCAAAAATAGCAAATTTTGAAATGGCGATTGAAGAAAAAAAATCCACAGACGAATGTAACCCTTTAAATATCAACTGGACAGCGCCTGAATTATTTAATAATAATATGAAGTATTCTTACAATTGTGATGTCTTTAGGTAATAACTTAATGTATTGTAATATATTTGATCAATTTATTTACTTCTTATAATTAAATTTAGTTTTGTAATGCTTCTTTGGGAAATTGCTTTTGAAAAAATTCCATATAAAAATTGGGATAACCAAAAAATTATTGATCATATTACACGCGGTAACCGTGAAAATATTGATTTTGGTACGAATAATCAACAAGATACACAGAAAGATTTAACGAAAAAATATTTATGTATAATCCAAAACGGTAATATAATAATTATCATTTAATGTTATTAAAAAATTTTATGTTTATGATTAAAAATTTTTTAAATTTAGCTTGGCATAAAAATAGACAAAATAGACCTCTTTATTTATTACGAATTGACTTGGATAAATTACACGAACCTGTTCAAAATTTGACTTCTGAAATAGAACCAATTAATTTTGAAAAAAATCCACGATTTAATATTGGGATTAAAAACAAGTTCTTACAGAATGCTATAAAATTTCAATATATTGATTTTATATCATATAATGAATTTGAAAATCGAGAAAAAATTGGGTCGGGAGGTTTTGGTCACATTTATAAAGCAAATTGGAAAAAGACTAATAGACCTGTGGCTTATAAATATTTGATTAATTCAATGGATAATTTTCAAGATGATAAATATTGGAAAGCCTTTATACATGAGCTGAATATGCAATCACGTGGAAGTAAAAGTGAAAATATTATTAAAATTTTAGGAATTAGTTATAGTAAGAACTTTTTTTTTTATTTTTTTTTTATTTTTTTTTTTCGTAAATTAATAAAAATTATTTTGCTATAATATAGGTATACAAGATGAACGTTCCTTACTTATAATGGAATATGCATCCGATGGTGATTTAAGAACGTACCTTAAATCAAAGAATAGCATTTTAACAATTGAACAAAAAATCAAATTAGCATTTGATGTAACTAGAGGACTAAATTATTTACATAATATCGATATTATTCATCGTGATTTAGTAAGTATTTTATGATTGGTTTATATTTTTTGTTATTTATATTTACTAAAATTTTTTTTATCTAAGCATGCAAAAAATATAGTTATACATGAAGGAAATGCCAAAATTACAGATTTTGGTAACTCAAAATTTGTTGATGATCAAACAAAATCACATAATAGCATTATAGGAATTCTACCTTATATAGCACCTGAAATATTGAGTGCTAATCTAGATAAACCATATCCTTATAGTAAAGCAAGTGATATTTATAGTCTTGGCGTGTTATTTTGGGAAATAACTAGTTGTAAAATACCTTTTGAAGGTTGTCAGCATGATAATGCTTTGATAACGCAACTTATTAAAGGAAAAAGAGAAGAATGTATAGTTAATACTCCACATGAATATCGCAAAATTTATGAATCATGTTGGGACGGAAGCCCTCAGAATAGACCAAATATTAGAATCATTTACGAAGAAATAGAGGATATTTATAATAATTTGAATACAAATAATTATACTATTGATGGTAAGTGTCTCTTCAGGATTATATTTTATTTTATTATATAGTATTATTGAAAAAAAATTTACGTTTCTTCTTTATTAGATCCATTAGATTTTAGTGTCGAAGATAACAGCTATAATAGTTCTGGTAAGCTTTTTTTGCATTGTTATATTATCGTAGGTTATTTTTTTGTATTAATGTTTTTCTTTTATTTATAATAGAAATGATGGATGATTCTTTGAACAATTTGAATTTATAACAAATGATATAATTAGGCAACCATACGATTGCATTTTAAATTTACTTTTATAAATAATTTGGCTAATATCTTTAATATCTTTCATATATTGTGTACTTAAAGCACTTATTGCAAAGATACTGTATAAGTAATTTCGAATTACACACGCAACACGCCGATCAGGGCCATCAATAAAGGATGAAATTTTAGTCACTAATACGCTTAATATATAACTAAATAATTTAATCTTCTGCACTTGCCTGACTTTTTCTTGATAGAATTTATAATGTCAAACAATGTTCCTAGTCCGCTTGATAGTGATGAAGAATCTGATTCTCATGAAGATTTTATAATTAAACCTTTTCTCCTCCTTGAAGAAGGAATCAAAGCACATAACGAAGAGAAATATGACATTGCGTGGGAGTGTTTTGTAGCTCAATCCGAAATTGAAAACCCAAAAGCAAAATATTGGAAGGCTTATTATCTTTATAATGGAATAAACGTATCAAAAAATTTAGACGAGGCAATTAAATCTTATAAAGAAGCGGCTGAAGGCGACGTTGCCGAAGCTTCATTTCAGTATGCGATGTGCATTTCAAAGCATCAACAATATTTTAATAAGGAAGATTATGAAAAATATTTAAGAAACGCTGCTGACCGTAAGCATATAGATGCACAATTTCATTTAGCTGAACTATATATTCATGGTAAATTTGGAATTGAAAAAAATCCAGGAGAAGGAATAAAATATTTAAGATTAGCTGCACTCGAGAACCATTTTAAAGCATGGGATTTAGTCATGGAACTTGAAATTAACGTATTTGATTAACCATTATTCGTATTAATTAATATTAAGTGTTATTTATTTATTTATTTTTTAAATGGATAAATTTTATTTATGTAAAATAAATTACAGAAAAATTATAATCAAAATCAGATCTTGAAATAATTGATTTTAACTTATCTAACATAGTACAAGCTTCGGTTGACCCTTAATAGATGTCAATTTAAATAACTTAAACCTTTCTCTTCGTTCTTTGAAATGCCCAATTATCCATTAAAAAATACATCATCTAAGTTAATTTGAGCAGCAGTATTTTCATTATCAGTTGCCATGGTTAAATATTTTCACAAATTCTTCCAAGTTAAATTTAAGTGAACTATCTTTATCTGATATCTAATTGGGAATCAGAAACTTCTCTAGCAGCAGTTTCTTTAAATAACTCGACTGCTTTACCTAAAATTTTTTCCTTTCCAATAATAATGACCTGACTAATATTCCGAAACATTAATTATTTCAGCATGTTTTTCGAAACATCTAAACCTTTTTTCGATCTCTCATCTTATAAGCTGTTATTCAAGTTTCATCATTCGCAAAATAAGTTATACTTGTTTCCATATCACTTCTTTTCGAGATGAACGATCTGAAATTAATGGAGAACTCAAATTTTCAAGATCATTAAATAAATAAATTCTGGACAAAGAGATGAATCCGATTGCCAAGCTAAAAAATGTAAATTTAGCATTTAATTATTAAGTAATGCAGAAATATTAAATATATTGCAAACCTGATGAATTTTCTAAAGCATTACGTTGGGCATTTTAAGTCCTAATAATTGGTGTGAATCAAACTTTATGTATGAATTTCCTATTATAGTTGAACATGCCTTGCTGATTACTTTTCAATCAGCTGCTACTGAATATAACTGGTCTAGTAATTTTGGATTTATCTATAGTAAAGCTTTGTGCATGTTTGATTAATAATCAGATAAAAAAGAACTTGTAGCTATTCATTAAAATTTGAGAGAATAAGGAAGATAATTGGTTTGAGGAGGATGAAATTAAATTGGCATAAATATTTTTATTATAATTATATATATAATTAGATAAAATAAAGTATTATTTGCCAAATGATTTAAAATGCTAAAAATTATCGACTTTTGATCTAAAATCATCATATATATGAAAAGTGAAAATCAACAAATCACGTGAATTTGCAAAATTATCCATGTTACCGATATGCATATGTCCATTCTTCTCTATCAGTATAAAGAATATAGTAATCTAGTTCCATAATTGATAAATTATTTTTTTATCGGAATTTACCGTAATCCCATTTATGGCAACTCAAGGAAAAAATTTCTCATTTAGGTTTCGTTTTCCGTCATATTATTATTATTTAAGTAATGATAATGCATCAACATTTGTGCTACAATTAAAGTTTGTTAATATTATGATTTATAATTTAAGGTATTACACAAAAAAAATTCTTTCTTTCGAAAAAATAGGATTACCCGGTTTATACAAAAAAACGGTTTGTAAATCTTTACAAATGTTTAGCTAAGGAGGAACTCCGATGGTTAGTCGGAATATTCATTTTAACCGAAGAAATATCGACCGACAAAAAATAACTTGGGTACCCAATCGGAGTATTGTTAAGTATTGTATGAGTTAATCTCGTGGAACCATTAAATTACTAAAATAGAAGGAATACAATCAGGATAAAAATACTGATATGTTATTGAGGTAATTATTTACTCATAATTTTCGTCAAAAAAAAAAAAAGGTATCTTTAACAAAGCGTAGAAAAAAGGTAAAATAAATATGAGCTCAAGACATTATTGCCCAGAATGTGACCAACGTATAGGAGATAATACATGGTGGTGTAAATCCTGTCAACAAAGACATTTTAAAGAGAATTTTGATAATTGGACAACTGGTGATAAAGATATTGATGATTTTATTAAACATACTCAAGAGAATGCTGAAGAATGTGATCAATACCTTGAATGGATTCCATTTTCAGCTTTTATTAATGTAAACAAATCAGAAATTTCTGAGGTTGGAACTTTATTTAGTGCAAATTGGATTAAAGGTCCTAGCGATACTTGGGATCCCGTAGAGGGTGAATATGTCTCTAAAAGAAGTTTACTTAAAGTTGCTCTGACTTCTCTTGGAAGTTCACCAGCACTCTTTTTAAAAGAGGTGATTTTTAAAATTTTTTTTTTCTTTAAATATATATATATTTTTTTTTATGTAGCATAATTTAATTAATTGATATTTGATTTAGCTTAAAATTCATTATTATTCGCGTACGCGAAATGGACTTATTATGCGTCTTTTCGGTGTAACAAGGGAATCAGTAACTAGTAATCTTATGATGGTAGCTGAAACTGTTGAATGGGACGTTCGTCATTATGTTTCACATCATCATACGCGTCTTACATGGCAAAATAAATTAGCTATCTTACATACAATCGCAAGTGCATTAGAAATAATTAAAAATCAGGGTCAAGGAGAATTTGCAACTCAAAATAGTAATATAAAAAAATCTTATGTTGAAGTTTCTGTTACTGAATTAGGATTAGGAGATGGGAAAGAATTAATTCCAGTTATTGGACATTATAGATATGATCTTTTACCATTTTTTGCACCTGAAATTATTAGTGGAGAAGATTATAATCCTAAAGTTGATATATATACATTTGGAATGCTTATGTGGGAATTTTCTTCAAATAGACCTCCTTTTTATGATCAACCTCATGATGCAAAACTTATTAATAATATTTGTAATGGATTAAGACCAAGATTTCGTGATGATACCCCTGAATGTTATGGTGAATTAATGAAAAAATGTTGGAGTCCTTATGCTCAAGATAGGCCACCTATTTCTGATATTGTAAAAACATTAAGTGAATGGCACGTTGATGGAAAAAACAAGGATGATTTTTCTACCGCTGAATCAAAGAGAATTAAGAGAGTTTTAGCAAAAGGTTTAAATCCTAATCCCGCTGGAAGAATGGTTGCCCCTCCAAAGATTCATCCTCAAGCTATTTATACTAGTAGACTATTAAAATTTCCTGCCTTACCTATTCCTAGAAATTCTCCAATACCAACACCAAGACGGTCTCAATCTCATAGTGAACATGATTATGGTCGTACGCAAATGAGCAATCAAGATTTAGCTGCAATTCTTATTCGAGATGAAAGTTTCTTTTCAACTGCACTTCTTATGCAAAGACGTTCAGTTTTTCCCGAAGAAGAACCGGAACCAGAAGATGAAGATATACTGAAACAGTACGAATTTTCCATTCCATATAATAGTAAGTTTCTTACTTCAATTTTTATTATTTAATTATTATTTTTTTAAAAAAATTAAAAAAATATGTATATTTAAATTTATTTTTTTTTTAAATAACCATATAGTTGAAGACATTAAATCAAATGACAGTACAAGTAGTGAAAAGGGTGAAAAGGGTAAAAAGAATGAAAAGAATGAGAAGAATGTAAAAAGTTTGTCAATTTTAGCTGATGTTATTACCGAAGAACCTGAATCATCTGAAGAATTAATTAGAAGTCCTATTACAAATTGTGCAAGTCCAATCAACTTTAAATTTGATAAATAATTTAATTGTAGATTTTAATATCTTGTATATTTTTTTTTTATAGACAATTTATAGTTTATGTATGTAAAGGATTTTTTTTTTTTCAACACGTGTACTTTATTTTTACATATAATATACACGTTGTTATACTACAAATTAAAATAGAAATAAAAAGAATAAAAAGAAAATTTTTGTTTTTTTAATGGTACAATGAAAAAAGCTATTACAAATGATTAATAATTCTTCAAAGAAATTTTTTTTGGGGGTTTTTTTTGCCAGAAACAGGAAAACAAATAATTTATGTCCCACTTCTCCACAAAATAAATATAAATGGATACTTTTAATATATATATATACACATAAGAAATAAAGATGACCGAAAAAATTAAAAAGAAAATAAGGAAATTTCATTTAAGGATTTCTAGAAATACTTTTTCTCGTATATTGTATAGGGTCTAATGCGCTTCTATATAATATATATTCTTAAAATAACATAAAATAACAATAATAAAACTACATAAAACTATGATAATGTTTAAATTATATAATCTAACTCTAAAATAATACAACCCATAAAATAAAAATACACAAGACAAAATACACGTGAAGCGCTTTAAGCCCTCAACAAAATACAAATAGGGTACAGTGGAAGGAAGAAAGAATCTAGAATATTTTTTTTTTCTTTTTCCGTATCGTAAGGGGAAGATTAAAATGAAAAGTTAGAATAAATAAAGTATTATCTCATAATAAACATTTATAACGTAAAGATGTCGTCTATAAGAGAGAGAATCCGTAAACATAACATTAATGTTATATAGTCAATTTAAACTGTGCTAGACCTCAATGGATATAACACCCGTTCCTAATAATGGAAAAGGTTAGAAAGAGATGACTACTCCAATTAGACAATTTTTCAAATAAAAAAAAAAGGAAAAATAAATCATGTTATAAGGATACAAACCAAAAAGCTTCTCCTTCGATTACCACGCCTAATCAATTTAGTTAATTCACTAACTCTTCTTTTTGCAGTTTCGTGACCATTTTCAGCAGCTTTCGTATACCATTCGAGAGCTTTCTCTAAATCTTTAGGTGTACCTCGTCCATATTCGTAACACACTCCAACACGACATTGTGCTGTAGCATATCCTTTTTCTGCGGAAGATTTAAAGCATTCAAAAGCTTTATAAGGATCTGTCGAAGTCCCAAATCCGATGTCGTAACACCATCCAACATTATTATGTGCTGAAACACAACCATTATTGGCCGCTCTTTGGAAACAATTAAATGCTTTTTGTGGATCCTTAGAAGTTCCCATTCCTTTGTAGTAACACCATCCAACATAAACTAAACCTCTCGGATCTCCTAAATCTGCTGCTTTATAATAATATTCGAAAGCCATTTGTGGATCTTTTTCTTTTCCAAACGCATGCTCGTTCATAAACCCAATAATATAATAATAATTAGCGGTTCTTAATTGATTTTTTACAAAAATTTCAAATAAATTTTTGGGTTTAATTCCTTTCTCATGACATAAAACTTCCAACTTCCTTCTCATTACATCGTCTGTGTATTTCTCCCAATTATCACATATGGCGATTACGTCATTAATTAGTGATAAATCATCACCTGAAATTTTGTTCTTTAAAAGACTATCTTCATTTTTTGGAGTTGTCGGTGAGCCAACTAAAGTCGTTTGTGATTTTTGATCCATCATTCCGGCTACACCAGAATCATGCTTATAATGTTTACTAACAACTCGAGAATTACCACTGATCTTTTCATAAATTAGGTTAATACTGTTGATAAAACTTTTACTATCTAATGAAGGAATTGTAGGAATTTCAGGACTTTTATCGATATTAGATGGAGAAGCTACAATTATTGATCTATCAAGAATCATTCCATTCCTATGATTATTATTCCTGGATGAATTTGCACTACTCTCTGAGTAACTCGATTGTTTTGATGGTTTACGAGAGGGAACTGATGATAGAGAAGTTCGATGTGATCGGTAAACATTAACATTTGATGAAGATGTTTTATTTTCGTCATTAACAACTTCGTATGATGAAGATTCTACTAAATTCCCACTATATGCATTAATTTCTTTTTCGCTTGGTTTATCACTTTCAATTGTTGTGGAAGTTGATACTGTTACGCTGCCTGCAACGGAGTTTTCTTCGTTTTCACAATCATAATCATCATCATCATCATCTAGTTCATCAATACCTAAATCATAGTGACGACTCACGTGACGTTCATCATCGTCGTCATCGAACATTGATTCTAATACAACCCGTGCTACTGCCAACTCAAGTCTCTCACATGGATTATATTTTGTCAAGTCGTATATAAGTTGATGATAAGTTTGCGGAGTGTTCGGGGGAAGTTGTTTTAACAATCGATATATTGAATGGGCAGATCTTTTCTGTTCTTTAATATCTTCATCATCTTCACCTTCATAAGGGTGTTCACCGCTTTTTGCAACTATGAAAGTTATTTATTAGTTAATAAAATTTATTATTATTAAGAATAATCGTAAAGAGGAGAACTATTTACCTGACCATAATATTAATCCAAATGAATAGACATCGGAGAGTTTCGGATGACTAATATATAGAAGAATAAATTACAAACTTTTGAAAAGAAGGATATTTTAAATTCGAATTATTATACGTACTTGTCAAAAAACTCCCTCATTTTAATATCTCTACAAACACGTTCAGGAGCCACATAGTTCATAGTACCACCGGCTTTTCCATTGTCTAATATCATTTGACTCGTTGTTTTTGAAATACCGAAATCGGCCAATTTTGGGACCAAATCTTGGTCTAATAATATATTTTCCGGTTTAAGATCGAAATGTAGAACGTTATTATCATGACAGTGCATAAGTCCACACGCTATATCTCTGCAAACTCTGGCTTTAAAACTCCAACCCACTGTATGAGTTCTAAGATAACTTGATAAATTTCCGTTTGGTGCGTATTCCAACACCAATGAAAATGAATATGAAAACCGATCGTCTCTCATGACTCCATAAAATTTTAGTATATTATTATGATTTTGTAACTTAAAGTAATTACTATATTCTTTCAATAAAGTATTATTATCCATGCCGTTTTGCTACAAAAATTTTTTAGGAGTTTATTAAATGATTATCAAAAGGAATATTTACTTTTATTTCTTTTTAGTCCTACCTGACTCTTTTTTACTACGACAGTTTTTCCCTGATAAGTAGCCAAGTAAACCTCTCCCATTGCCCCACGGCCAATAACAAGTGGGGGGTGAGACATCGTCACCTTACTCTTGTTTATTAAAATTCTATTATTGGACGACATCTTTTATTAAATGCTTTATTTCTCTCTCTAATAACTTTCATATAAACAATAAAAAAAACTAAATAAAAAAAATTAAATAGGAAACGGGGATGAATATTACAAGAAAAATAAAAAAGAAAAAAAACCGAAAAACTACAAAAGTTGTCAATTAAGTATGATATTTGATTATCATTCCACTTTATTCCATTTTGATGTAATTATGACATCTTATAGCGGGAAATATATGAAGTAGGGAAACATCCCCTTACATTGTACAACAGTATTTTTCTTTGAAAAGTAAAGTCATGCGGATTTTTTCCCGGTTCATTCACCATCAGTCTTATGTACTTTGAGGTCATTTGTTTGTTTCACTAGAAGAGAAAGAAAAGTTTTTTTTTTTTTTTTTTTTTTTTTTGGGAAAAATTTTTTTTTTTTTTTTTTTTTTTTTTTTGTTCGGAAAGAATTTTTTTAATTTGGACCGATAATTTTGGAAATTTGTCCTAAATTCCCTCAGAAATACGCCAATTCTTTGAGAGATTCAATTTTACTTTTTAGTATCAATGACATTTTTTTTTTAAATTGTGAAACCATAAACATATTAATGACTTAAATTATAAATAAAGATATAAAAGAATTATGAAGTCATTTTTTTTAAGAAAAAGATTGAAACTGGACGAATGTTTCGGATATTTTTTTTATTTCGGAAATATTTATCAAGAAAAAATTTCGTTATCTCAGTTTATATCATAAAAAAAGTTTTCTAGTGTTACGTTGAAATTACTTTATGTTGACACTGTCAATGTATGATGAATTTCTCGTGCAATAAAACCTTGCATGAAACTTTTTTTTAACGTTTTAAAACCTTTTAATTTACATGTGATTAATAAATATTTTTAAAACGCAATTAAAAACAACATATTTTCGCGATAAAATCTTATACGCGTCCTACTTCCGATAAAATATTTTTACGCGAAAAAAATTCTCACGATCAAACATTCTTTTATAATAACAATAATAAACAATGACTTAAATGAGCTTAAGTTAATTTAATTTTTTTTTCGCGTGTTTACATTGTTTTATTATTTTAATGCAAAAAATATTCTCTAAATAAAATGGCTTATAATAATAAAAGAACAATATGACTAACAAAGAGATTTTTAGCCACCGAACAAGTCTTCTAAGAAAATCTTCGCACGATCAGCATTTTTCTTTATCGTTAAGATATTTTAGTTATTGATCATACGATCTAGAATAATTTACCATTTAAAAACTTCCAGGGTTTTTTGGAAATGTGGCAAAAGTCTTAACCATATTCGGTTTCAGTTAAATTATATTGTTTTTCATTTTAACAATAATATATTTATATTATATTATTTTATTTTGTTTATTTTATTTTATTTTAATTATTATATTTTAATTTTTTTTTTTAGGTTTTTTTTTTCATTATATTCCTAAAATTTAAAAAAAGAGATTCAGGAGTGTATTTCGTGTAATTCAAAGATCTGGCATTTTGTTGAACGATTAAGATAAAGTTGTGTTTCAAGAAAAAAAAAAAATAACGCTGCATGAAAGATTGACGCGAGTAATTGTTTGGAAAATCTTGTTGAATTACAAAAAAAAAAAAGCGAAAAAAAAATATTTGGCTGGAAAAATTCTTGTGTTCGAAACATCGAAAAAAAATTTTATAAATAATAAAATAAAAATGGTTAAATTATAAAAAATTTCAAATGTTTCAAACATGTAACATTACGAATGATATAGTTTTTAGTTATGTCATAAAATAAAAATGGTTATTTTTTTTTTTTTTTTTTTTTTTTTTTTTCTTTTTTTTTTTTTTTTTTTTTTTTTTTTTTTTTTTTTTTTT
>JADRCO010000621.1:0-29396 GCA_021464525.1 Rhizophagus sp. LPA8_4_AMF
AATAATAAAATTCTTGAAAAAAAGCAAATTATCATTTTAAGTCTTCTATTAAAGGGATTCTGAACTTTCATAAGGTAATTCTGAACTTTTTTGGAACTTCTTTTGATATTTTCTCTAAAACATAATATTTAAGTCTAAATAAAAACTTTACCTAGTGAATTTTCAGGTTCCCAAGAGTGGGAAAGTAACTTTTTTTAAGACAATATTCAGTATTTTTACAACGTTTTATTAGACGCGCGGGTATTGAATTGTACAAATATTTTTGTATCAATCGCTTCTATAGTACAAATCACGTGATTACACTCTCCCCTTAAGCAGACTTAAATAGAGTTCTTGATTAAGTTTTCATCTTACAAGAATTTACTAGTATTTGAAAAAAATATTTTACTTTAAATTTGAATAAGACCTGTATAAATTAAATAAGAAGGCATCACTAATAGAAGTAAAATCTAGCTAGCAGCTTCAAGAATTTATAGGATACTAACCAACAATCAGCAGATTAGTATAAAGAGTTCAAATATACTAAGAAGATTAATGGAAAATCCTTGAACAGTATCAACAAACTAATTGTTTTAGTTAAAATTTGATTAATATTAAGAAAACTCAGAATTTTTTGAATAATATCACATAATTTTATTATAATGCTTGAATGTCTAAATTTTTAAATGTAGTAGGGAAAGAAATCTAGTTGTTTTAACTAATTATTTTTTTTATTTTATTTGTTTTGTTATTTATTTTTTTTCTTCATTTATTTTTTTTTGATGCAAAGTACATTTGTACCAAATATTCTTAACCATTTTTATTGCACAGTAGTAATATATTGTTATAATGTATATGACTATTATTTACTAAATAAAAGTTCCATCCAGTAATATTTTAAATAAAAAAAAAAATATTATTATTGAATTTCATATTTTTTTCATATTATTTTATTAATATTTAATACAATTCTTAGCAATTAGTTTATTTTCTGCAACATTTTATAATTATATTTACAAGAAATTTTAAACTATCTTTAGAAATTTTTGGTTTAAATCCTGGTTTAAATCCTTTACATATTTTAATAGTTAAAATATAATCATAAAAATATTATCAAAAGGAATTTTTTTAAAAAGGTATCTATTTATAGTTATTTCAAATAAATAAATATTAGCTGCTTTTATATATTGATATTTATATATGTAAACTTCTAGTGCTATATATAAGGTAATACTTTATAAACTTTTTTTTTATATGTTCTTTATTAATTTTTTTTTTTTTCTATCAAAAGATGTGATTATGTTTATTGATAATAATGCTAAAGTAATACAATATATTTACAAAAGTAAAACAAAAATAAAGTATTCTAATTAAAATTAAGCATTATCAACTAACTGCCCCTCTGAAAACAGAAAGGACTGACCAGTCACCTTAGGATCAAAGGTGACTTATATCATGAAAGACTCAAAAATTTGACCAATGATTTTCCTACTTAAACACTAGACTATTCTAAAAAACTCATCTAGACCAAGATATCTTATCTAGTTTAACGAAATTATCTTAGAATTATTAACAGATTTTTTCTTCTTCTTACTAATACCATTTCCACATTCAAATTTTAATTGTTTAGTATTTTTATACTTCTATATAAGAATTTTAAATTCTAAAACAATTTTGTTAATCAAATTATCCAAAATATTCAGTCTATCTTTATCTATTATTTTATATAATATCAATAACTCTACTAAATCTAATGTATAAAACCCTTTGCTAGTATTGATAAATGTGTTCTTTATTAATATTTCAGGATAGACTCCAATATTACAGAAACACATAATACTATTTGTGCAAATATATAATGGCACTATAATAAACTTTAATTTATCTTAATAAAATTAAACCTAAAATAAAGAAAAATCTTTTACTATATCAATACAATAAATAATATAAAAAAAGCAGTGAAATCTCTCAAATACTATAAATTATCTTTACTCTCCTATATGAAATTAAAAATAAAATTTTAGTTAATAATAAATCCTATACTTGATTCGGTTTTGTATCAAAATTCTTTACTGATATCACATATCAAATCACCTGGTAACATTTCTATTTTATTAACTAAAATTCTACCTCAATTTACCAATTTAAACTAAAAGAAAAAACTTTTTATAAAATAAACCAACCATAAAAATTTTCATTAGTAATCTTTTTAACATGAAATCACGTAACTTTAACTTATGATCAGTTATTTTTACTTTCTACTCCTTGTTTCTTCTGGTAATCCTTTTTTTTGGACAATACTTTATAAACTTCATTTTTATCTGTTTTTTTTTATTATTTACTGGTTAACATATTCTTAAATTATTTATAATATAATTTCACTATACAATATATTGCCTAAATGATAGTTTTTATAGACTTTTTCAACATTATGGATACTGATTTGGTAAATGAATTGATAGATAGAAAAAATTGTAAATACGAATCTAAATAAGTAATTAAAATATATTTGTTAATTGTATAATATAATTTATAATAAATTATAAAGCAAAATTACATTTACGTGATACTTAGTATCGTCAATCATTTTTTTAAAAAATTTCATACTAGTAATTCTTAGCTTTTTTTTGAATATCTTTTTTGGTAATTCTATAATTGCCAAATACGAAATAAATGTGTAATTTTAGTACTATTATTTTACTTATAATAATAAACAAATTTAGTGAACGTAATGTTTTTAATTCATAACTATGCACATAGATAAATAAGGAATCGTCAAAATTCATATTGATATGTGATTATTATATCTTTAATTACATAAATTTTTAGAAGATAATATTCATTTCACTGACAATCATTTCACCAGCAATTATCTCACCGACAGAAAGAAGAAGGAAGGCCATCATCAAAGGAAGGTGTTATTTCGGGTAAGGGAGAAGGGACTAAGGCTGAAACCTCTGGCAGGGGGGAGGGCGGCAATCCTCACCTAAAGTAACTGAGGAGTCCGAAGGTGTGATAGATTGTGAGTTCAAATCTTACCGATCCGACAGATCTATAGTAATGAAAGTAGACATGAAATAAATTTAGAAAATGATCAAAAAAATACAAAAAAAAAAAACCATAAAAAAGTTAAAATAGATAATGTAATTAATAATATGGGGCCCGTTTCACTGCTGACAGTGTCATTTCGCAGACAAATGTTTCGCCGACAATCATCTCACTGACAAGGGAATTTAGGATTAGAGTTAGGGTTAGGATTAGAGTTAGATAAGGAAATTAGGGAAATAATTTTAGCAAAGAAATTTGAAATTTATAACCAATAAAGTTTATGGATTATATATATATATAACAATCATATATTCAATAATATGATATTTATTTTTTTAAAACACAATATAAATACATATGTAGAATTAATAGAATTACAGAAAGAATATTCAAAAAGCTTATTATTATTTACTCTTACTTGTTATGGTTTTATTTTTACCAAAAGGAGTTCTAACTTTGTTATTTGGAGTTATGAATATTACATACAAATACCTTAAACCTATTATCAAACTGGCATAGGAGATTATGTTAGATTTGTCAATATTATATTTAATTTCAATAACAGCACTTAGAACAAACTTGTAATATCACTGGAATATTTAATAAGTTACATTTCTGCTTGGCTAAATATTATCACTAATTAAATTTACATGAATGTTTTCAAACATTACATCATTATATTCTAAAAACGAAATATTCGATCCATCTACAATTGCAAATAAAATACTTTTTATAGGTGAAGATGTAGTTTGAGTAGGAGAGGAAGAAGTAAATAAATTATAGAGCGTTGATAGTGATGGAGGGTTTTGTGTTTCAGCACTACAAAAAAAAAAGATATATAAAAACTTCATATAAATTGAGTAAAATTGGATGAATCATGTAAAATATATTATAATACCTGGCTACTACAACATGAAATAAAGGTGATCCGGGATTCTTTTTTCTAAATTTACCAGGTGCAGATTCTTTGTATACCAAAAAGTCGATATTATAATCTTCATTTTCAGTGGCAATATTATGATAATGTGTTATTGAAGATGATTCAATTATTTGTAACTTCTTGTATACTTGTTCTATTATTCAATAAAGTAGAGAAATGCGTTAAACTAAAAAAAAAAGAAGTTTTAGAATTTTAATAACTTACCAAACGTTCTACATTCACCAGATTCAACTAACGATTTACTTTCTTTATTATGAGTAAACTTGTTAGAAAGTAGCATCGAAGATGACTTAAATAAATTCGTTATATATATGAATGGAGAAATGATTAATGAATTTATTCTATTTAAAAACCATGGAAGTTGTAATTGTAGTTGTAGTTGAAAAGATGTGGAATCTGTGTGTGATGAAGATTGCGCTGACGATTGCGGTTGTGAGGAAGTATAAGTAATATTTGAATATGACTGCTGTGCTCTCAATACGGTAAATCCAATCCTTTTCAAATGCGCATAAACCTATAATATTAATAATAATATCTCACCATCAATAATTAATGAAATATTCAAAATATTCATCTCTCCATCTTACTTGATACTTCTCTAACGTTAACCATCCACCTATTATCTCACAATATGCTTGCTGTAAAGACATATCCACACCACAATATTGCATACTCAACGAACATCTATCCATCAAAAACAAACATTCTTCAGGATATAACCACATTTCTCCTTTTATCGCGTGCCCCATATTATGAAAGTGAGCCCCTTTATTAACAGTAATCATTGCCTTCGATATTGGAGCTCCATGCCATATTGCTTTACATAATTGTCGACTAAGTACAAAAGGATGAGATGTGAATGGCGCAGTTAAATATATAGTCACGTGCGTCTTAAAAAATTTTACCTGGATATATTTCGTTCTTCGCTTAGTGCTTTTTGTAAAGCGTTTAACGAGCTCGTAAGCGCGTCGCGTTGATTCTCTGATCCATCTGGTTCGAAATCTTTGCTACCGCGCTTTGGTATACCTCCACCTCTTTTTCTATTTCCAAAGGAATAATTCCAGTTAAGCAAAACTTTTTTTTTTATTGAAAATGGGTTTGCTTTAAAGATTAATTAGTTACTTTTCTTTAGCAAGAAGTGAAACATAGTCAATTTCTTGATTAATATCATCGTCTGGTTCGACTTCCTCTGTAATATCTTCGATATTTTCCATTTTTTTTTTAGAAATCTGAAAAATATGAAAAATATGCGTATATCCTATTTTTATACCTGCTAATTATATACAGTTAGTGACATGGAATTTGCAGGAATTTATCGGGATCTGTGCGAATTTTACATTAGTAATATACTGTACAAATCTCATAAAATTCCGCGTAACGGTTAATTAACCCCCATCCTTAGGATACAGTAATAAAAAAAAATCCCGTTTGTAGATCCTGATCAAAAAAAAAAAAAAAAAAAAACCCGTTTTTAAATCCTTAAAAAAAAAAAAAAAAAAAAAAAATTGATTATCAGTAAATTGTATATATTGTATATATATCCAATAAATTTTTTTTTTTTTTTGGCTTTTTTTTTTGTTCTATAGTTTAACTTTACTACTTTTTCTCTTAAAAACAAAACAATAACTTCATAATATTACAGAATTATGCTTAGTTTATCTGCAAAGTGTGCTCGTTCTTCGCGTATTGCTACAAAAGTATGGCGTTCTACAGTGTGTATCAATATCAATAATAACTACATTCGGTATTTCTTTTTAATTTCTATCAATTGTTTTATCATATTATGAAGCTATCATATTATTAAATGAAAATTTTACAAATAAATATATTCTTTCAAAAAACCAAAACTATCTCTTACCTTGATAATAACTAATATGATTCTTATCATCATGATTATTCGATTCAGAGCCCAGCATTAGGCTTACGCCCAACCATAAGTTCTCACACCACAGAACTTAGTTCACTTCCTGTATTAAATAGAACGTATAATTCTCAAGTAGGAGGTCCAGTTATTGGGATAGATTTGGGTACAACGAATAGTTGTGTTGGTGTGATGGAAAGTAAAAATCCAAAGGTCATCGAAAACTCTGAAGGCTCCCGTACTACCCCATCTGTGGTTGGATTTACCAAAGATGGTGAATTATTAGTTGGTCAAGCTGCTAAGCGCCAGGTAAAATTCACCGGACATGATCTTTTAAAAACTGTGCAGCAAGTTGTGCATTGACTCAATTGTGATATTTCTAGGCTGTGATAAATCCAGAGAATACGATATTTGCCGCAAAACGATTAATCGGTCGTGTATTTGATGACCCAGCAGTACAAGAAGAAGCGAAAGCAGTACCTTTTAAAATAATAAAACATACTAATGGCGATGCATGGGTAGAAGCGCACGGAAAGAAATACTCTCCGCCTCAAATTGGTGCTTTCGTGCTTAACAAAATGAAAGAAACAGCTGAAGGATATTTAGGTAAAAAAGCACATAAAGCCGTTATTACAGTGCCGGCCTATTTTAATGATGCACAACGTCAAGCAACAAAAGATGCAGGGAAAATTAGTGGATTAGAAGTTTTACGTGTAATTAATGAACCAACGGCTGCAGCATTAGCTTATGGATTAGATAAATCTGGGGACAAAGTAATAGCTGTTTATGATTTAGGAGGTGGCACTTTTGACGTTTCTATATTAGAAATACAAAATGGCGTATTCGAAGTTAAGAGTACAAATGGCGACACTGCACTTGGTGGTGAAGATTTTGATTCAAAGATAGTGAAATTCATTGTTCAAGATTTTAAAAAAGAACAAGGAATTGATTTGACAAACGATAAGATGGCTATACAACGTATTCGTGAGGCTGCCGAAAAAGCTAAAATCGAACTTTCTTCCACTGTACAAACTGATCTTAATCTACCTTTTATAACAGCTGATAGTACGGGTCCAAAACATATCAATATAAAATTAACTAGATCTAAATTTGAATCTTTGACAAAAGATTTGGTGGATCGTACAGTTGAACCTTGCGAGAAGGCACTTAAAGATGCTGGTATAAACAAAAATGAGATTAAAGAAGTAATCTTGGTCGGAGGAATGTCTCGTATGCCTAAAGTTTTCGATTCTGTTAAAAGTATATTTGGTAGAGAACCAACTAAAAGCGTTAATCCAGATGAAGCAGTTGCTATTGGTGCTGCTGTTCAAGGTGCTGTTTTAGCCGGAAGTGTGACTGATATTTTATTATTGGATGTTACACCTCTTTCACTTGGTATCGAAACACTTGGAGGTGTTTTTACGAAGTTGATTGAGAGGAATTCAACCATTCCAACAAAGAAATCACAAGTTTATTCCACTGCCGCCGATGGTCAAACTAAAGGTATAAAGAATCTCCATTAATTGTTGCTTTTTGAAAATTTATTAAATTTCTCATTTTTTTTCTCGTTTTAATAGTGGATGTGAAAGTATACCAAGGTGAAAGACAACTCGTTAAGGACAATAAATTATTGGGTAATTTTGTACTAGATGGTATTCCACCAGCACCCAAAGGAACCCCGCAAATTGAAGTAACATTCGATATTGATGCTGATGGTATTGTTAATGTGTCAGCAAAGGATAAGGGAACAAATCGGGATCAGTCTATAACTATTACTGCATCATCGGGTCTTTCTTCTAAAGAAATAGAAAAGATGATTGAAGATGCAGAAAAATATGCGGAATCTGATTCTAAACGAAAGAATTTAATTGAAGCAATAAATTCAGCCGAATCGGCAATAAATGAAACTGAAAAGAACATGGTGGAACATAAAGATCAAATTGATCAAGAGGAAAGTAAAAATATTAAAGAACAAATTGAGAATTTACAAGAGTTCATTAAGAAAGACGAGGAAGCTGATCCTGAAGAAATTAAAAAGAAAACTCATATGTTAATACAGAATAGTCTAAAATTGTTTGAAGTTGTCTATAAAAAAGCTCAGGAGAAGAACGAAAGTCCTTCACAAAGTAATAATGCTTCGCCAGAAGATCCATCAGCACCTGGAACATCTGTATAAATATGAGGAGTTATAGTTTCAAATCATAGATGTATATTAGAATATATACATTATTTTTTTTTAATCAATCTTGATAATTTTTTTTTTATGATAATCATTTGACGATCACTTGTCGATCATTTCGTCACATAATATTATTTATGTAATAATACGTTACGGATTGCAAACTTACTTTAAATAAAAATAAAAATATAGCAAAAGTATATTTTGATGACTAATGGTATGTTTTGAATTCACTTAATCGAGACGAACAGATTTTTAGATGTCCGTGATTTTCTATTATTTCGTAAATTTAGTTTTGCCCGAAGTCATATAAATGATCGGCAAGGAGATATTTGATGACGTAATATGTAGGACAACGGTTAATCACGTGACGTAATGTTGTCTTACGTAATATAAACAAAAAAAAAATTTTTTTTTTTATTCATATTATATTATATCTTCTATTGACTCAATACATGAGAATGACACGGAATATACGATTACTAAACCATACTTTTCATACTTTTAGACAAACCATGATCAATTTAGCACGATTATTACAATTATTACGAATTTTATATATTTTAAACCGTTTCGGCTGTGGTATAATTGATATAAAAACCTCGATGAGTCACTCGAGAGCAAAACAAGCCTGGCCAATCATTTGTCTGACGATAATTTCTCGGAACCGATTCTTATTGAGCCATATGATTGAAGAAATGGGGAAATGAAGGAATAATTGCGTAACATTTTGATCGAAACATACAGCAACCATTTTAGGTTATTTTAAAAAAAAAAAAAAAAAAAAATTTTTTTTTTAAGATGAGCAATATAAATTTTTTTGAGATATCCTGATATCAATTTGTTCTTCAAAAAGCTATTTTTTTGATACTACTAGCTTGACAAATATTTACGAAGAGAACATCATCGTTTTAGAAAAGCTTTTTACTTTATTATTTAAGGAAAACTTTTTACCCTTTACTGATCAAAAATATTTGTATCTTTTAGAAAAATAATTTTTTTTTTTTGTATTTTCTTGCTTTAAGAGCGTTTTTTTTTTTTAAAAACATTTTTTGGTCTGCTTTAAAATAAGAAAGTGTAAGCTGTTTTTATTTTTCTTCACCTTCTCCTGTTGTTGATCTGGTGATGCCACCTTTACAACAGACACAAAAGGAGAAGCACCAAGGTCGTCGAACGAATCCATATCGTCGACCAAGGCTGCCCTACGAGCTCATTGGTTCACAGTTCGAGTGGGCACAAACCCAACAATTTCTCTCAAATACGGTTAGTATCATATATATATATTTTTTATAAATGATAAAATATGAATAAAAGCTTTTGAAAAAAATTTTTTTCCGTATTATATAATTCCCCTATCGCTTTTTTTCGATTAATTAATGTATTTATTTTTTAATATAACCATTTAAACCTTAATAATTTAAGGTCGAAAACGAGTGGCAAAATATGACTTCGAATGAATTTGGTGACAACACAAACGATTATGATGATAATGAGAAACCATCAATTAAACAAGTGAGCGAACCAAAGGTGTTGATGGTTGCTAGTTTGGAAAATTCATCTAGAAGGAATTCGGACATAAATACTAAGCGTGGCGCTACCATAGGGGCTGAACAGAATGTTTCTTTGGTTCAGCCACTTGAACAAAGGGAACCGGTACCGGTTCACAAATGGCCCTATAATTTCAATAATAACAATCAATCTAGTAACAATCTTACCAATAATAATAGTCAATTCAGTAATAGTATTATCACCAGCAATAACCGTCAATTCGGCGGGTTTATCGCCCAAAATAGCAGTCAGATTAATAATAATATTATTACAAACAATAATGGTCCTAACAGTATAATCACCAACAGAAACAGTGCCATCGCCAGTAATATCAGCCGTAACGGTATCATCAATAACAATATCGGTCGTAACAGTGTTCTTACCAACAGTATCGGTCGTAACAATGTAGTGACTACCAACAATAACAGTCGTAACGGTATAATCACCAACAATAACGGTCGAAACGGCGCAATCACCAGCAGTATCGGCCGCAACAATGCCATCCCCAGTAATATCGGTCGCAACAGTGCCATCACCAATATCGGTCGTAACAGTGCTATCACCAATAATATTGGCCATAATAGTGTTGTCAACAATATCGGTCGTAACAATGTTATTACCAACAATATCGGTCGTAACAATGTTATTACCAACAATAGCGGTCGTAACAATGTCATTACCAACAATAACGGTCGTAACAATGTCATTACCAACAATAACGGTCGAAGCAGCGTCATCACCAATGTCATCGCCAACAATATCAACAATATCGGCCGTAACAGTGTTATCGCCAACAACATTCGTAACAATATTATCACCAACAGTCAGTTCAGTGGTTTTGTCTCTCACAATAGCAATCAAGCTAGTAAGAGTTTTGTTACTCACAATAGCGGACAAGTCGGTAATGGTTTTGTTACCCACAACAACAGTCAAGTCTGCAATAGTTTTGTTACTCACAATAGCAGTCAAGTTAGTAATAGTTTTGTCACTCATAATAGCAGTCATTTTAATAATAGCCAATTTAGTAATAGTCAATCCAATAAAAGTATTGTCACCAACAATAGCAGTATAGTCAATACCAGTAATAATTGCAGTCAGGTCAGCAATAGTCAAGTCAATAAGAGTATTCTCGCCAACGACAGTAATCAAGTCAGTAGCAGCATTAATAGCAAAGTCAGTAATAGTATTGCCACCAGCAATAGTAGTCAAGTCAATAACGGCGATAATAGCAAAGTCAGTAATAGTATTGTCACCAACAATATCAGTCAAGTCAGTAATATTGCCGCCACCGAACATAACAATAAAGTGGATAATGATAATTTTACCACCAATAAAAATAGTGAAGTTAGTAATAGTACTTTCACCAGTAATAAAATGAGCAACAATAACAGTAACGAAATTGATTCAACGGAACAACCAGAAGGATCTACCGTAATTCCAGACAGCGTAAGCCCAGGCGTAAGTGGACGTAGTCGTAAACGCAGAAACGGGGGACGTCGTGTACGCCGAAGAAAGGGACGAAGTGACGTTCGTGATCAAGATCAATCTCAAACTGCCATTGCTAGTACAGAAGATATAAAAGAACATCCTGTTGAAGAAGCGGGCAATGTAAACAAACGTCGTAAGATTGTTTCTGAAATCGATGATGAGAGTCTTGCGATGAATGTTGACGGAAACGAGGAGGTTATACAAATGGAGGATCTTAATTCAGATAATATAAATGCGATGACGGAACCACCTTCAAGTACGGAACCACCTTCAAGTACTAGAACACCAGCCCGTGCCAAATCTCGAAGTAAGAAACGAGCACGAAATGATCGTAAAAATTCGGCTGCTCGAAAGCCCCGAGGCAAACGTGGTCGATCTAATGTGGCACCAGGGACAGGTCGAACCGAAGACGCGCGCGTTAGTGATCAAGATGAACAACTTGAATCGATGTCAGATGTACCTCAGTCTTTGGTTGCTCCGATTCCTGACGTACCCGAACCAGAGCCAAAACAGACCATAGCGCTGCGAAAATATCTTGAAACACTTTGTTTAAACGAACAAATATTAAGTCGGGATCGATTACTTCGTCTTGGGACGTATATACTGGATTATTTTGTTTCTCAAGCATGGTGTCGCCCTTTTGTTAATCCTGAAGATGAATCTGCTGTCATTTATCGCCAAATCATTACACGTTTAATGGATTTGACAACGGTTGAACATAATCTTTGGGCAGGAGAATACGATGGTGCAGTTTCAAAATTATACAATGATTTAGCACAGATTATTTATAATGCATTCAAATTCCATCCGGAAGGTTCCATAATATTCAACGAAGCAAATTTGATGTTGGCGTGTTTTGTCGATTTAACAACGAAATTTTCGAAACCACCACATGATTTAAATAAATTGGACTTCGCACTTGCTCAGGCCGGAGCTAAACTCCCTCATGAAGAATTCGGTGATGTTTGTAGTGTAGCACCAAATATTGAGAGGTATTCATGTTTTTTTTTTATTTTCAAGCAATATATAACTTTATTCTTTTATAACGTTTTCTTTTGTCTAATATTTTTTTTTTTTTTTTTTGTGTAAATTAGTAAAATATACATAGTACCTCTGTATTCGTTCCGCCAAGTTTCAAGGAGTGGTAGTAACGTTGCAAAACTTCCCCAAGCTGCCGCTGAACGTTTAGATCCGATGTCACGTCCTCTATTTGACACATTCGAACGTAGAAATCTCCCTCCGGTTAGATTTCAACCAACAGATACGCATTGCAACTTTGCACGTCTCTATATAACAATGGGTGCACAGAATATTAAAAAATGTAGAGATGAACGCAATGCAATTCTCGTAATTGTGAAGGATGTTTCTTATGCGCGTGGAGAGAATCGATTGCGATGTAATGTGATCATATCAAAACCGTTTGGCGAGCTACGTGAGCTCGACACGATCGGCTTTCCGGAATTACAAGATGCACGATATTGGACCCGAGTTGCCTTTCTTGATAGGATGGCTATTGATCTCAAAGTTGGACCAAAATTCTTTGACAAATATTTACGGACACCTTTCAAAGTTTCAGAATATGATAAAGAAAAAATTACATTGCAACAGCACGACGCATTTCTGGCAGCTTTGAATCTACGACAGGGCAATTCGTCACCCGAAGGACTTTCGATCTGGCAACGTTTAGTTGTGGGTACGTATAAAATCAAATCTAAAAAAATATTTTTTTATATATATAACTAATGGAACTGATGGTTTGTCATTTTCTATAGAGGCGAATAGAGTAAAAGTACCAATCGAAAGCCTTGAATCACTTGGGAAGCCAATTCAAGTTGACGCTGAAGGATTCTTTAAGCGAGTTTTCCACGTTCCTGGTGATGATAAATATGTCGTTCAAAATTTCAAGGAAATTTCGGAGGGTACGCTTGAGACCAGGATTAAGGAAGCAGTATGCTGCTTGTAAGCTTAATAGGCTTTTTTTATAATTATTGAAAAATTCGATCGTTATATCATATATAAACGTATGTTTATTGTAGAAAAACGAAAGGAGTCTCTAACACTGGACAAATCCGATCTGTTTATAAAGACGAAGAATATGATGAGCTAGTTGGCCTTTCTATGGAAAGATATCATTTCACGTTAAAAGAATACGCCTTCAATACCCGTTCTCCAATTACAGGAGAACAAAAATACAGGCTCATCCACGACATGATGAAAGGCATTAAGGCACTTCACGATGCTGGATTCGCGCATCGTGACCTGTCCGAGGTTAACATGATGGTAAATAATACTACCGAGAAGTTGGCAGACGGGAGCATAAAACCTGAACTTGTAGTAATCGACTTTGGTAAAGCTGAGTTCATCAATCGCGATGATGTTTTAAAGTAAGAGAAAGTTTTATTTTATTAACAAACGCACGAAACGCATATGTACAATATATTTAAATTTTCATCTGTTATTGAAACAATAGTTGGTCCGTTGGTGAGGTGACAAACGATAAGTTGGAACATCTCCCATGGATAAAGACGGTACCAGATCATGGCTACAAATTGTACAGGTAAGTTAAGTAAAAATTAATATATATATAATCAATTAACATATATATTAGTAAACGAAAATTCATTCATAATCAACAAATAAGGTCCGCGGCAACACTACCCCGCACCAAAAACGATCATGCAGTTCTTCAATACCCAATTGATCCTTGCTCCGAAGATGTATATGCGGCCGGAGTTTTAGCATGGAGAATATTCTCAGGTCAAGCACCTTGGGGAGGGATCCTTGACACCGATCTTAAGAATCTTAGAGAAATTGTAACGGATCCTATTAAAATTAAATTTCACATAGAGAAAAATGTCAATGGGAAAAAGTCTCGGGAGTTGCTGCTAAAGTGTATAACCGCGACTTCGCAAGAGCGTAGTACTGCAAAAGAATTGCTTGATTGGCTTCTACAATCCAAAGATGAGTTAATTTCCGAATGGGCGACCTCAGGAAGAATGAGAATAAGAAAGCAATTATAAGCTAAACCGAAAACTTTCCTATAATCAAAAATTAGTTAAAGGGAGGATCAAAATATTTCTATTCACCGGGGAAATAACAACTATATGCACTAATTTATTTATTGAGTATATTATTTCTTATTCAAATATAAAATATAATAATATAAAATATAATCAGAAAAATTATAATAAGAAAAAAAAAGAGAAAAAAATCTTAGTTTTAAAGTTATAATAACGATTCGATAAGATATTATTTTGAGATAGAGTAAAATATTGATCAAACATGGGACGTGCTCATTTATCAATCTAATAACATTATTAGTTTACAAAAGTACAATATGCTGAGTAAGTGTAGGGATTAAAGCACAAATGTGATGGAAATTTGTACTATATTACTTTATATGTGTACTCATTCTATAATGTTACGATTTTCGCATCATTTTCCCAAATATCTGGGGGATACATATGGCATTAAGCAAGCATCTCATTCTGTCTATCAGCTTAAAATTACTACTACTTGTGTAAAATGTTGTAAATTCCAGAAATTCCAGTTCAAGATATGATTGATGCATTAAAGTCTTTCATATCAAAATCTAAAATGTCGAGCTCGTTACTTCTCAGGTTCTTCAAATAACATCTAGACGTATGTAATCTTTTATAGTTTATTATTTTTCGAGGATTCTAACTAATTAAGATTTTTTTTTTAGACATAAGTTTCATCGTTGAGAAGCAAAATCTTAAATGTTTAAGCTTATATATTAAGATATAATTATAACAATTTTTTTCTTTTTGTAATTATAAGGTGAAATTTAATAATATATTTTTTTATTATTTATTCCTTTTTTTTTTTCTTAAACACTAATAATTTTAATAGTTAAAATATTTTTAAAATAATATATAGTATATATATGTATAGATCATTAATTAGTATATAGTATAATAATAAATTTATTTTCAATGAAATTTTAAAAAAATATTTGAATTAAAAATTTTATTGTAACGAATGAATATTTTTTTAAATATAAGAAAGACATCATTTGTGATTTTTTTATCTCGTTATACAAAAAAAGTTATTTAAAAAAAAAGAAATGTAATACAAATAATGAATAGAAATACACAAAATTAAAGGAATAATAATAAAAATAAATATTCATGTTAATAAAATAAAATGTTATCAAGAACCCTCTTATGTGACAATAAATTAATTATAATTAATCATCATCCGAGTCTTTAAAAATATGTTTAAATGAGAATGGTATAAATATTCTACCTGAACCTTCATAAAATTTATTATTGAATTCAACCCTGTTATATAAATAAAAAAAAAAAGATAATGAATTATTATTTATTTATTTTTTATTAAAAAAAAAAACCAAAAAACCCCCTAAAAAAAATGATTTATACCAGTGCAAACGTAACGCATGTAAGAAAGCAGACAATCCTTCCATAAGCAGTAAGATACCAACTGTCAAAATAAACCACAAGACAGCTGTTATTATGAGTAATATAACTCCTAAAGCTCCCTTGGGAGGTATCGAACCTTTTATAGTCATATCATATAAAACAGCGGACAATTCTATAAAAAACATTATTGAATAAAATTAAAATTCCTTAATTCTTATAAACAAAACAAAACAAAACAAAACAATAATAATAATATAATACTTACGAGCATGAGCCAAACTCAGAGCCCATAATCGCAAATAACTTGCTGTATTAGATATACAACCCAAACAAAATTCGATTGTATGGATCACTTGATGAATCATAACCTCCCCGAAATCAAACTCTTCTTCCTCATGCATTTCTTCAGCTACTACTGCTCCGCCGTGCACATTATTCTCATCTGTAGATATACGTGTAACGTCAGCTTGCGGATTATGATATCCTTGTGCACGTATTTTCTTATACTCACGACGCAAGATTAAGGGTTTTGTGAACAACATCCAAGGTATACAAAGTACAGCTACTCCAAGTAATGCAAGTTGTACAGTTCCCTAATGATAATGTATACAAAAGAAAATCAACATTCGAGAGTAAACAACCCTAAATAGACACACATAAATATTATTACCTGTCCAGAATATAATTCGGTATCCTTATCAACGCTACCAGGTTGTAAAAACATATAAATTAATAAATTCAACAATCCTGGTGGACTCACTCTTGGATTTCCATTAGCATCAGGTTCATACCAAGGTATGGACCATTTATAAATGATTGTGAAACAAAGATATCCAAAAATACATTGCATAAATAGCATCTGAGGAATGAATTCAGTCCAGATACTCAAGGTTTTTTTGAAATGGATGTAGTTAAATATTGAAAGAAATATACCAAAACTCATCTACAAAAACGAATATTTTAACACAAGTTGCAAAACATGATTATTATTAATAAACTAAAACATACCTGAATAACACCGAGAATTATCGACATTTTCATTTTGTAAGAATTGGTGAATAATAAAAAGTTTTCAGCACCATGCCATGCCTATAATTAAAATAGATTAAGAAAATGTGTTCAATAATAAAATTTCACAATAAAATAACCTAAAAATAATGCTAACCGGGTCGACACCAATTGGGTAAACACCAGTTTGTTGGCCAATTAATTTTTCCGGTTTACTAGGATCGTCGACCAAATTCCAACCAGATGGTGCCAAATGCATGGCCCGAGAAAAGACGTCATTATAAATCAATCCAGTATAAATCGAGAATAAACCCATCAAAAGAATAATGTATCGACCACCAAAAAACATTTGAAATATCTAAAAAGAGAAAATTAACAAATTAGAAGAAAATTATAGAAATAATAATAATAATAATGTAATGTGATTATAGATATATACTTCTCCCTTTGACTTTCCGCTGGCAAGCTTTTTCTCAAAAATTACAAGATATAAAGCGAATAATGTAACCATGATACCATGTCCAAAATCACCAAACATAACAGCAAAGAGGAATGGGAAAGTAATAATTGTAAATAATCCAGGATTAACTTCACCATATCTAGCTACACCATATGCATCAACAATTTCTTGGAAACCGGAAGTAAACTTATTAACACGATGAAAAGTCGGGGGTTCTTTTGAAGTACGTAATTCGTGTAAAATAGTTGGAACCGTAGATCCTGATTCTTCCTGTAATGAATATCGAAAAGAAAAATTTAAATAAATAACAATTATAACAAGAGGGAGAAAAAAATATTTAAAATACCGTAGCAGTCCTAAGTGCTTGTTGAATATGATTAATATCATTTGTAGGGCACCAACCCTCTGCAATCAAACATTTACGATTCGCATCATAATTGAAAAGATTCATCGTGTGATAAATAGCTTTTTCTTTTTTAATAAGAGTAATCCAAGATGTAAGGTCATCGGCAATACTCAATAATTCAGTTCTCCTAGCATTATTAGTATTTTGTAACACAGAACTTAAATCATCAATTCGTGCATTAACTTCACGATAGTGTTCCTGTCTTTTATCTGTACTATCATCTACAGGATATAGTGTTGCACCCAATGATTCAGATATTTTTCTAATTTTATTAAGAATTTCTTTGCCATGAGCAAATATAATAAACACATTCTTCTCAAGTACTTCGTCAGTTTCGGGATCCGTAATAGGTTCATCGATTTCGGCGTAATTTAGGTAAAGATTGCCACGTAAGGCTCGCCAAAGGATTCGTTCGAAAGTTTGCATCTTTGATCTGGTTATTACGCCAGTAACGAATCTAATTCAAATATAAATCTTTATGTTAACAAGAAATTTCAAATACCAATAAATGAAATAAATACATTATATTCTAAATTGTTTCAATACCCGAGAGTCATTGGTTGACTTTCACCACCGCCAACATTTCCTCCACCGCCTTGTTCAACGTCTTGGTCTAGTAATGGTGCGCTAGGTTCATCAAAAGAGTGACGAATATTATCTTGACGAGATACTGCCTAATAAGGAAAATCGTTGAATAATGATCCTAAAGCACAAATAGAATACCTTAATGATCTAACCTCTTCGAAATATACAGCTGTTTCTTTAAGGACATATCTAGCTTCAGTTAATTCTAAATATCTTTTTTGTAAAGTTTCATATGAACTATTCATTTGTGATATACGACGTTCATGTTCTCGAATTTTATCTTCGAGATCATCAACTTCCTGTGCATTCCTTACACGTGCATTTATTCCAGTTAATGGACGAACTGGAATATCGGACTTCGTAATTTGAGTTTCAAAAAAACCTTAAAAAAATTTTCGAATTAGAATAAAATCATAAATATGTAGTAACTATGTATACTGTACATATATATATAACATAAATAATATTTCGGTAATAGTAAAGTTTAATTTCCAAATATAGTAAAAACAAAGTTTGATATATATTTCTCTCGTGTTTAAAATCAAAAAAAAAAGGATATAAAAATACTATAAAATAACCTAAAATAAATACTTACGAAGGTGTCTTTCCATTTCATCATATCGTCTAATTTCACCAACAAATGCACGTTGAAATGCATTTACATCCGGATTTAACTATAAAATATATTAATATAATAAATAAATTAACTTTAATAATTTATAATTTTATAGAATTTATTTCCAAAATATTATTTATAATAATAAAAATAACTTTATATTATCTATCAATAAAAATAAGATCTTTACATCTCTAAACTGAATCAAGCCCAACTCTCCCAATTCCGCCACAGTTGGTTGAGCTATTTCCGACGGTATGTATAATTGGATGAGAGACATCTCTTCCGAACGGAAGAGAGTTGTTTGCGGCATCTTGACCAAAGTTTATCCTCCTTACACCGTTAAAGTAATTCCACTAAATTCCTCTTAATCTTTTGTAGAATAATCGGAAAGGAAAAACGTTCTAGTTAAAAGTCTATCAAGTCTATCATAGATTAATCTTTACTGATCCAACCATGATATATCCAAATTAGTATTTACCAATAGTAATTCCGTTCAGTAGACATTAAATGTCCGGCAAATTCAATCTGCAACGAAGGTTATGCACGGCAAAATAGTTTCACAGATTAATAATTTATTGTCCCACATTACTAAATTTGATAATCTGATGCGAAATTTTTAGCCTTTTATTTAAAGGAAATTTAGATGAAGATTTTGATCTTAACCTTAATTGTAATCAATTAATCAAATTTTTTGAAATCAATCAAATATTGATATTCCGAAAGATTTTCAAATTTTAAAAGCATTAAATACTTAAATATTATTAATTTTTATAATAATTATGATAAATGCACTATAAGGTGAAAAAATACATAATCTATATTAAATTGTTAAATTAATAAAAAAAAAAACTATAAAAAAAAATGCAATTAAATTAACAAAAATTTTAGGATTATAAAGGTAATATTTTTCAAAAAGAATTTGGTACCTTTCATTTAAAAGATAATCCAAGTAAATCATCGATAGCATTTCCTGTTCCTAACAGAGTTAAAAATAAAATTTTTATTATTTATTATTTTTTAAAAAAAATATATATATGAGATATATTACCTTTTTCAGAAGGTTTGTTATTAGAACTTCCATTTAACTCTAGCAAATCATCAGTAATTTGAATTTGACCTTGTGGTGGATCGGGAGTTCCGAAATCAATTAGCAAAGATTCCGAAGTGGGTTCATTTCTGCTCAAAATTTGATTCAAAATTTAATAAATAAAACAAATATTCATTATTTATAAGTAAATAATAAATAATAAATAAATTATTACGTGGTTGATGATGATTGCGGTGGCGGCTGAGGCTTTTCTTCGGGCTGCTCGAATATTCCATTCTTTGCATTTTCATATCTTTTCAATACCGTATTAATCAGATCATTCAAGTTTAACAGACGATCTATATTGCATTTGAATTAAAATTTAATACATTCAACCATCCAACTTGATTCAAAAATATAAATATACACAATATATATACCAATGCTTTCACTATCAACTTCCTCTTCAATAAATCTCTGAATTTTAGGTTGTGCAACTTTACAGGCCTGAGATAATTCCTAATATTAAAATAAAATAAAAATATTAATAAAAATATTCAACTTAAAAAAAAATAACAAATTGCTCATAACTTACCTCAAATATATCATCAATACCTATCCTTTCACCAACTTTAACATTATTAAGCATATCATTTAAAAGTATAGTCTTTCTCTGAATTTTCTCCAATTCTTCATTAGTTTGTTTCTTATAATCAGGTTTAGCTTCAGGATCCTAGGATAATTATTCACTCAGTATTTGTATCAATTATTAAAAAACTGTCTTAAAATATTAGTATTCTTACATATCCAGCCATAACCTTCATAAGTTCATTAGCTTCTTCTAAATCTGCTGGAGTAGCTCTTCTAATTAATTCTTGCAATTTCTAATTTATGTAAATTATTCAGGAAATTATAAATAAATAAAATAATATTTAAATTCAGCTGATATACTTTAAAAAGCGATTATAACGATTGGAACAAAACAAAGAAGAAACAAAAATACTTCGACTTTACCGCTGCTTGCGCAGCACGATCCTCTTGTTCAAGTTCGTCCGGAGACTTCAAAGTCTGATTAAAAGATTATAATTATAAGTAATCATTAGAATATATCTACTATATATATCTACTATATATAATAATAAGTAATTAAATAACGAACCTCTGATGGATTGAGGACCGCTGCAGATTGAGTATCTATTTCCGGGAATATATAACCTACACTCATCAAAATAGTAAGAAAAATGACGAACGAATACCCCAAATTGTCGATAATCAAACCTAACCAATATTATAACAAACCTTTATAACTTAGCAATTTATACATGTCATTAATATGAACAAGATCATTTTTATGACGTGAATTAACACATATAGTTGATCTCCATTCCTGTATGAACTCCAAAATTCTCAACTGTATTGGATTCAGTAAGGTCTATATAATTAAAAATAATTAATTTACTTTGATGTAAATTTTTTAATTTTATTCAAAATTAAATATTAATTAACTTACGGGTGGTCTTTCAGGGAATTTTCGAACAATTTCATTAAGAAATTCTTTTGTCGCAATATGTAAATGAAAAGCATGACCACAATTTTTTACACAAATATCCAATAACTACATAATTAACGAATCGAAAGAAAAAAAATCATGAATACATAATTATAATAAACAAGATCATTATCATGTTTTACTTACTGTCAAAGCTAACGATGCAACAGTTAGATTTCTATTATTTATAAGTCTCACAATATGCATGGCAGCTTCTCGTGGACTAATCAAGAATCAAGATGAAGATAATTAAAAAAAAACATATATATAAAATTTATTTGATTAAAGGTTTCATTACGTACTAATTTTGCTTTTTTTGATTGATCAAATCTGCAATTTCCAAATCCAATGCTAGATCTGGTTCACCCAATTGAGGATTACATGCCCTCTCTATATATTAAAAAAAGAAAAAAATGTGTAAATAATAAGACTATTTAGTTAAATTATAAAAAAAAGCCTATTTATTAAAAAACCATAAGCTAATTTAGCTAAAATAATCAAAATAGCTCCATATATCAATACCTATGATAGCTTGAATTGTGGGCTTAGGAATTACGGAAGGTAACTAATAAAGAAAGCAGAAAGAGATTTTTTGAAAATGATTTAATTTAGAAATTTTAATTTAATAAAATACACACAGACTTACCTGGAGTGGCCCAAAGCTCATGTTAATAACTGTATCAAAACTTGAAGACGACAAAAAAAGGTAGCGAAAAACAAGTAACGTCTCTTTAAAGGTTGTTTCGTGATATAACAGGGAAAAACCCTAGAGCTCGAAATTGCTAAATAACGTGGAGGTTGATCATAGGACTGATCTCTGTGTATAAAGTATGGCGCAATTAGGAATTAATGCATATATAGCATTAGCATATACTGTAGATAGATTTTCATCTCGATATTTACATTATGTGTGAGACACTTTTTTTTTGAAGAAACAACGAAGAAAATTATAATTACAAAGCATTATTTGCTTTGATTTGAGCAAAAAAAGCAAGTTCTTCAGCATTATTTATATGTTTTACAAAAAAAAAGGAACACAGCTCTATAGTGATGCATAGTAATGTTTTTATCCGTTTACCGAAAATAAGTACATGAATTCTACAAATAATGCGAAATTGTCCAAATCTTAAATATCTTAAGCTAATGAATGAGACGATAACGATGATTGTTCTTCTATAACATATTTCGATCTTACATTGTATATATTATATACTTATTATATTTCCTATATAAGTCATTATTACTCATAACTGGGTTTTATTTTTTACTAAGAAATGTATAACGATTATATTACATAATGTTATCACATTAAATCTGTATCTTTTGAGAAAAATGATGATAATAGTGTTAGCTTTTTTAACCCAAGTACTTATAATTTATTATAAATTGCATAATATAGTTTATAAATGAAATATGGAAGGGGTATTAATGAGATTACAAGCATGATCAATTGGTAAAAATACTTGGTATAACAATTAACAGAAATCAGAAGCTTGTTTGGCTCCCTTTAAAAAATTATTTTCAAGTGATTTTAAGATGGATCTTGTGTTAGCAGACCCTGGATAATTATATATAATGTAGGAGGAAAAAAATGATGAGATTTGGAAAATGTTACCCAAAAATTCAAAAATTCTCAGGTTTTGTATTACTTTTATACATACTATATTTAAAAAAAATTTACCCAAACTTTTACATACCAGATTAGGATTTGAACAATACTAATATAAGTATATAATCAATCACGCATGCATTTACTATTAACTTTATAACACCTTTCTTTTCAAACTCATTTCAAAAAAATTTTTTTAACATCTTGATTTGAATTTGAAATTCGTATGCCGGGATTGCCAGCCGCAACTCAAATTATTTTTTATACCGTATATACTCTATCCTGATTATTTACCTAATTTATAATATATCATAATCCTACTTCTATTTTTTTATTATTTATTTTCTCCCCGGTCTTTACTTTTTACCTACCATCTTTCAAATTTGTACAATTTACTCAATTTACTCCCATTTCATACATACCAGATCTGATATAATTGTCCGGGATCCTGTGTTCTGCGATTTTTTGTGTTAATTATCTTATATCCTTGGTAATAGTTGTTTGAAAACTTGTGATTTAAAATGGATCCGTGTAATAAGTATTATTCATATGTTGTATCCTTTGAAAACTTCTTTCCCAATGTGATTTAAAATGGATCTGTGTAATAAGTATTATCAATTTTTGCGTCAATTGCCATATATTGTAGTTGAGAAAAAATTATAAGTAAAAGTTTGTATTATGACAAATTCAATTAATTCATTATAAACTGTAATACTGCAATTACAAATTCATTGCCATCAGAAAATCTTGTCAAAAGGATAAAACCTTATTAGAGATAAAAGAGAATAAGTTGACATAATAAATAAAAGATGGATAAAAATAAGTTTATTGCTTCCTGATTATCCAAATTATAGATGATATCTAAAAAAAAAGATTGACAGATACCTAATCAGATACAATATCCTTTTAATAAATTTGAGAGAATTATTCCAATATAAAAAATTGACCCTTTAATAAATTTGAATTATTCCAATATAAACAATTGACCCTTTAATAAATTTGAGAGAATTATTCCAATATAAAAAATTGACCCTTTAATAAATTTGAGAGAATTATTCCAATATAAAAAATTGAGTGATATAAAACCTCAATATTAAGATTTGAACTTATGTCAATTGAGAGGATTTGGAAGACCAAGTGAGCCGAATCGAACCCTCAAACTATAAAAATGTCATAATGTCAAAACTATATTACTTACGATTACGATTGACGAAATATAGGTTTGACAATCAATGAGAATAAGATGTTACAAGGTATAGCACACTTTCAATGGCAGACATCTATAGAATATAAGATATAGAATATAGAATTAAGCGCATATCACTACTTTTTCTTGACTCTTCTCCTCTTCTATTCAATGGTAATTACTCATGAATTAATAAACTTCATAACTTCATGCAAATTTGACTGCATAACTAATAGCAAGCTATGTAAGATAGCAAGATGCAGGACGCGATAAAAATCAGTCCAAAAAATGCCAAATTCGGATCAATAATTTGAAATCATTCATCAAAACTACATCAGATATACAGAATACAATAAATAATATCATCAATACTATATCAGATATATATGTATAAGATATAAGTATAAGAATCTCATCAATACCTTGTCAGATACACAGTAATACTACATCAGATATATATTATAAGCTAAAGAATTTCATTAATACTATATCAGATATACAGTATACGCTAAAGAATTTCATCAATACTATATCAGATATATCATTTATGTACAATATACAATAAAGTATTCATCAATATTATAACCGTAATTTTAAAATTCATCCATGATAAGCCTATTATTCTGTAGAAAAACTTGTGAAAAAAATTTTGAAGACCAACGATTAAGTAACCCTAAACCCAAATCCGCGTAAATTCACTAAATTTATAAAAGGAATTTGACACAAACACGAGATCAAAAATTTGCAGCAAGTAAATATCGGGTTAATGCAAATAAATGTTTACATTACCGAAAAGGAAAATGGAGATGGTGTTTATTTTTTCATTTAGGCAAAGGCAAAAATTAATAATTTTTCAATCAATGACCGATAACGTTAGTCTTGAATTACATCACGTGAAAAATTAACTAAAATAATTCAAAGCTATTCAAAACTTTTAAAGTTATTGCATTTTTTTTTCTGTTTCTTTAATAATATAAGCCCAAACCGAATCTAATTGAAACGCGTCTTTCTTAACCGGTATTTAGTTTGATAATTGGTAATTGGTGAATGGTAATCGGTAATCGGTAATTATACTTATACTTTATATTATAATAATATAAAAGTATGTCATGTACATCATCCCAATAGGCTAAATATTGGGCTAAACAGACTGAAACCAAAAATTCGGAATTTTAGCTTTGACCTTCTTATTTATACTAAAGTACTAACAATAATAAGATAATCTAATTTTATAATAGTATTTATCGGCTTAAAAATGGTTATAAAGCATTTACCCATAAATAGATTATTAATTGACTCAGGAACAAAATGAATGAACTGTTTTGTTCTTGACGTATGACATTAAAGATATTTATAAAAAAACGCGTTTGTCACTTTTTTAGTAATTTTTCTTGTTTTTTATTTATATTTTTCGTGTTTTGCTAAATTCCTTTTCAAATAAAAATTTGATATACAAAAATATTATTTAAAATAATTATTTAATAGTATTATTTAAAAAGTATTAAGTATTAAGTATTACTTAAAGTAGCATTATTTAAAGTACTATTTAACACATTATTTAAAGCATTATTGAAATTATTATTGAACGTATTATTTAAAGTATTATTGAACGTATTATTTAAAGTATTATTTAAAGTATTATTTAAAGTATTATTGAACGTATTATTTAAAGCATTATTTAAAGTATTATTTAAAGTATTATTTAAAGTATTATTTAAGACATTATTTAAAGCATTATTTAAAGCATTGTTTAACGGTTTTTTTTTAAGACGTGCGTGATGACACCAATTGAGTTATAAATGTTCTAGTCATCATAATTTCATTTGACGATCTTGTAAGATACCAGTAATTTTCATTTGGAATGGTTCCCAATCAACTTTTTGATTCTAATCCTTTTTAATAAACCAATCCAAAACGTATCTCTATGTATATTTTTGTACAGTACATTGAAAGTTTTAATTTAATGAAATTGAATGTTGCCACTATGTTTGTTTCTAATTGAATGCTTCCATGCTTCCAACTTTTCTCTGCTGGTTAACATCGAATATAATAAATAATTAAGTCTCTAGTATTGTTTCATGCTTTATAAATTATCATATGTTAGATAAAAAGATAAAACATGAAACGGGGGAAATATTAATTAATTATCTTTGAAGGGTCAAAGTCAAAACATTTTGATGACTAAACTTTCTCCTAATGGTAATTGATGAGTCAAGAAGGCAATTTTTACGAAAGTACGAATGTATGCTAATAATTACAATAATTACGACTCAGGATAAAAAAAAAAAAGATATGCGAGTGGGCTGGTTAAACAGATCTTCATTAAAAATTTTTTCTTTTTTCAATAAAAGGTTATTTACTTATTTCTTTTTTTTTAAAAAAAAAGAAAAAAAAATTTCTTGGCGTTTTATAATTTCCTAATTTAGATAATCCATAATTCTTCATAGTTTCAAATTTTTAAAAGGTGTCAAATAATATAAAATTAAAAACACGCTTACTTTACTTACTTAATTTGTAAAACAGGATAACAATTATAACAATCAAGACTTTAATAATATGAAGTAATCAAAATGATGAAATGATTATGATTATTAAACTCCAGTAATTATACTCACTTGAATTTAATCGATTAATTCCGCGTAAAATAAAGAAAGATGGAAAGAAAAAAAAAAAAAAATTTAAAATATTATTATAACCACCCTAAAAATTAAAATGTAAAAATACTTGATTGATATCAAGTTTTATACATACATACATATAAACAATACATGTTTAAGTAAGCATATATATACAATATAAATAATACATTATATTATACATTTTTATAAGTTATAATTTAAGTTATAATTTATAACTTTACCCAACTTCATATTCAGCTTAATATACAACTTAACTTTATATACAACTTAACATTATACAACTCTTAACATTATACAATATATATTCAAGTCTTTTTTTTTTTTTTAAAAAAAAAAAAAAAAAAATTTTTTTTGAAATGCAAGATGCATGCAACATCTGATTCCAACACTATCCTACTATATACGCCACTACAAACAAATTTATGTAATTGCATGCTATTTAAGCGGCTACATGCTTATTTCAATTTAAAACCAGGTATTTTTAATGTGTATTATATGTATATTTATAATGGAGATATATATATATTCAGTATATATATTTATATATATGTATATTTGGTTAATAATATTATGTATATAACGATTGAAAAAAGAAAAAAAAAATATTCATTCAATATATTCATCTTTTTGTGAATTCATTCATTAAATTGGTAAATTACGGGAAAAAAATAATTCCCCCACATAATAACGAACTTTATTCCGGGAATTCAAAATAAATTTGAAATTTAATTTAATTAATTTGGGGTAAGAGCGATCCATTGTTTTTATTGATTTTATGAAATCACATTGCATAACAATAATTTGACCTGCATATTTCAGTTGTTTCAGTGCGTTATTCATTTAAACCATATACGTAATCCCTATTGTTATAAGGTCTCACAATAAATGTCAACATTTTGTGATACATATTCCTACATTTTTCATTCGATAAACACACGAAAAAAAAATCATCACTATCAATCAGTTATATTATTCAAAAAAAAAAAAAAAAAAAAAAAAAAATTCCATAATTGTAAAATACATATGAAAGTTGGTCATTCATTTTAGGTTTTAATAATTATAATAATAAGTATAATAAATTATAAAAATACTTATATAATAAGATTTATTAAAAAAAAAAAAAGTTAAAACCTAAAAACTACGTCATAGTCTCATAGATGATCACCAAAAATTAAGAAAAGCTTGGATTCATCCAGGATTGTTTATTTTTTTTTCACATGATTCTTGATGTTAATACCGTAATAGACTTCTTTTAATAAAACAAAAAAGTTATACTTGTTCTAAACAAAAAAAAAAAATTTCTCCTCTTTTATTCTCCTTAAGTTTTTATAATCAATGAATTTTCTTTACATAATCATGATTATCATTCTAACTTCAATAAAGATTATAAAGATTTTATTGAAAAAACCCTTATCTTTACTTCTTTTTAAATTAACAAAGAAATTTATCTGCATAAAGTTGATATTTAATAAAAAGCTTCCATCTAATCATATATATACAATATAAATCTTGTGTAATCATCAATTATCGATACCGGCGATACCGGTGATAGATCAAAGATAAAGATCTCTTTTTTTTTCACAATAAAATAAACTATAGGTTAGTCTTTATAAATCATAAATGAAAACCCTTGTTACTTTGTTACTTTGTTACTTTGTTAAATTGTTTTTAAATTTGTTTTTAGAGTAAACGCCAATAAAAAAACAAGGTAAAAGGGTTGTACGACCAAACCATAACCTTCTTTTAGGGATAAAAAGTAAATCGTCTCATGCGGTAAATCATTGGATATCATTGAAAATTGTTTGTTATTAAGAAAAAACGTTTAGTAATTCATTACACAATATTAATGGAACTTTAATTTTAAAACCACACGAGTGAAAAATGTGATACATCACGTTTTTTTTTTTTTTACATTCCTTTATTAGCCGAATAAATCCGATTAGTTTAAGTGAAAAAAACGCCACCTAATCAAAATTTCGGCATTTTCCATAATATTTATTTATCATATTTCATTAATCAAAAAAAAACTTATTCCGATTAAGCCGAAAAGGATATATTCATTTTCGTTATCTTTCGTCTTATCTCTTTCTCCTTAACAAAATATTACATAGTATACATAATATACATAGTATTGAAAAACAAAATATTACAAATTATCCATAGTATTTAAAAATAATTTTATCATTTATGATATATTCTTTTTATCGTTTTATTGGATTATTGGAATTTCTCTTTCAAATTCTTTCCTTAATAAAATTATTAATTCTATGTATTAGATCCGATATTTTCGATGTTTTTTTTTTTAGTATTGTTTAAAAAAAGTTATATATAGGACTTTTTGACTATGATTTTTTTAGTTTTTTTATAAAAAAAAAAAATTAAATTGTTATGACTTATGACAAATTATTACAAATTATGACAAAAGTGAACAACACCACATTCAATATGTAATATACTGTAATATACACATATGTATATATTATATCGGGAAATATATGCGCCTTAATGCGATTTTAATTTTTAATATAATTTTAAGATCTCATTATAAATCTTGATCGTAACAATCGTAACAAAAAGCGTAAACCAACGTATTATCATCTATAATAAAATAACGACAAATACGTAAATTAACGTAACCCAAATAATTCCCCTTATTTTTTTTTACCTTTTTTAAAATTAAAATTAAACTTTCCAATAACCGAGATTTCCTCCAATCAGGTATAAAATCAGGAATAAAATCAGGTGTAAAGTCAGGTGTTAAACGCGTTTTATATATCGATATTTTGAAATGTTTGATCCTTTATTTGGTTATTTTTTTTTTTTTTTTTTTTTTTTTTTTTTTTTTTTTTTTTTTTTTTTTTT